>CAODLS011292021.1:0-19715 GCA_948243855.1 Flueggea neowawraea | reverse complement strand
TATAACAATAAGAAGACTCATCCTTCCTACTAGCTCTCAACAATTTAGACGGTGAATGTGACCAATTCTTATGCTTAAGTTTCGACAACAAAGGAGATGCACCTGAAATCTTTCTTAAATCCTCTGAATTACTATAATCTTCGGCGTCATCGGACTGCTCAGCAGATTCGTCCCCCCCTAAACCTAATGCCTTTGAAGGATGACCATTAAGCAATCTTCTCAAATTTAAATCGTTTCGTTCATATTTAGACAAAGAATCAAAATGGGAACTAGTTTTCTTACTCTTTTTCCTGATCCGTAATGCTCTTTTCATCGATGGCGAAATGAGATTGGTGTCTCTGCACCTGAAGAGCAATGAAGCAGACCTACTCCGATCCCCCAGATAAGTGTCACTCTTGGAGTCAACACCACCATTCCTGGCATCACTGAGACTGTCATCAACACTTTCTTGAACTGAACAAGTAGACTCCTCGTACTCATCACCACCATCCTCATCACCGTTTCTTACCACTGCACTACTCTTCTCACTTGAAGACTTGCGAGTCTTCCAATTATACAAAAAAACTCTCTTGTCCCTGCCATTGTTAACATTATTATTAACATTTTTGAAATGGGTATCGATCAAAAGAGGAGAAGGGTTGTTGTTTCCATTCTCACAGTCGAAATGCTTCCGAGCAGCAACAGCAACAGATCTAGAACTACTGAGGGGCGACTTCCAAGAAGAAGTGGTTCCGGGATCACGCAAAACCCGAGCCGCCTTTCTGATTTGATTGAGCTCCTTCTTCAAATGCAACCTGCTTGGATCAGACACTCTCATACTAGACATTCTTAATGCCTTCTTTTCTTTCTATGTATTGGGTTTGAAATGAAAACAATTAGAATTAGTCCAGTTAGTAGTAACGAATTCTGTTCGTCTGAACAAGCAGGACTAATAAGAGGGGTGTTGCACTCCAAGAACCCACCAAGAAAAGAAACCAACCCCACTTTTACATTTCTTCATTCATCACAAATATGCAAGAAGCAAGCAAGACTTGGTGTGTGATAATTCATAATGTTAAGTAAAAGTGAGATGAATGGGCATATAGATCTGATTGGGTTTTTTTTTTTCTTTTGTCAAAGTGAGAGCGTGGAAGTAATTATTTGGGGAGAAGTGGGGTTATGAAAATGGAATGAATGACACAGTAGTGTAGTGTGGTGTGGACTGTGGATGGAGAAGTTGCTCTCTTTTTTCCTGAGTAAACAGTGGAGTTGATTAGGGTTTCTTACCTGTAAAGTTGGCGCTTTAAAATGAAAGTTGAATGTTGTTTTGTTGGTTGGGAAAGAGAGAAGAGGAGGGAAGTGAGTTTTGTTTTGGACTTTTCATAAGAATGTGTCAGGAAAGTCTGGTCTGAGGAAAAAATAAAAGAGAATCTGCTTTGAATACTCAGTTAAGTTGTTTCTTTTTTCGTGGAAATGAAAAAGGAAAATAATTGGGAGGAAGGAAGGAAAGAAGATGGAGAAGAATCAGAACTAATTTTCTGTGTGTTTTTATTACAAATGGGTCAATCATCACTTCTCCTGTGATTTGTCTTGTCCAATTCCACAACATGATCACCACTTGTAATCACCTCCTCACCTTTAAAGCACTCCTTCGCTAAATTCAAATTACCTCAAATTTCTTTCTAAAAAAACTCCTTTACTAGCCCAGTTAACAAGTCAAGAACTTGTGCCATCTTTTGCGTATGTCAATCTAGTTGATGAGTTAGTCTCAAAAGTGGGTTGGTCGTATTTATTTTAAAAAAATAAAAATTAGTTAAATGAATATAAATTGTTACACAAATTTCAATGTAAATAAAATGAAAATTAGTCGAGCGAATATAGATCCTAAATTAGTTGACAACATAGATGATTGTGATAGGATTGGTAGTAATTTTATGATTGAATTGTCATATACTAAATAATTGATGGTTCCATTTTTAGTTTGATGTCATTTAAAAAAGTTCATCGTATATAGTGAAGTTTGTAATTAGATAAAATAAAGAAAGAAATAACATGATATCTTTCTTTCCTTTTTTGGCACAAATCATGCCATCTTCATAGCACTAATTTTTGTACAACAAATTTGTATTACACATCATTATCTTTTTGTTCTTTTTTAGAATCTATCTAGATTCTCAGATGTCAAACAAAGATTTTCATTTGATTTCCACATTCAAGCACCATATAATTCATGCAATACACAAAATTGGATCTACAAAATGTAATTTCTTAGTTCATGCACCATAGTCTGTATTTGGAATGTTGATTTCTACGACCAAATCAGTTAGACGGGATCACCCTTTCACGGGAAGGCTATGATTTTCTTAGTTCATCAACAAAATTTAGTTCACCTCATTCGCAGGTGATTCTATTAACTGCACAATAACAGGGTGTAGAGTACAATAGGAATAGGAATAATAATAATAATAATAACAATGAGAAAGAATTTGATTGTGGTATTGTTGTAGTCAGTAATAATTTTGACAGTTTAGTATAATAGGTGTCGTTTGGTAGTCGGTAAGCATACCAAGAAAGTTAGAAAATACACTTGTTTGTTTGGAAGGAAATGTAAAATCAAAAGGATCTTGATTCCTTTTGATCCAAGAAAGTGAGTTTTGCTTATAATTGGTGAAATAATATATTGTTAGATCTTTATTTGCTTAATTAAGATCAAATATGTTCAAAAAAAATAAGAGAAAATATTTTCCATTTGTGAAAAAAAAAACATCTTTCCACTTTTATTTATGTCTTTGCAAATCATCGGATGATTCAAATTACTACCACTTTCGAATTATCCAACCATCACTACTTTTAATTCTCGAATTACCATACTACCACTAACTCTAAGTAACTAAACCTTAGACTCTAAACTACTATCACTTTCGAGTCGTCGCCATCTTCGGAACATTAAACTATCACCACTTACAAATCATTAACATTAAAAAGAAACATTAATATTTATAATGCTAAGTTTATTTTTCTATTGTCATTCAAACATTGAAAAATAATTTTATTATTATATACTAATTAAACCACACAATTTTTTCCCCTCAAAATCTATTTTGCACGGAACTATTTTTCTAACCAAACAAACGAATGGAAATTTAGATTAGTCAAGGACTTTTGTAGGTTGTACCCCATTAGCAAGAGAAGGAAATTAACCCCTTATATTGATCCTTGGTTTGAGAAGGGGAATAATCATGATGATGTCGACGATGGTAAATGATTGTGAGCTCTTTTTGTTGGTCAACACGATTTCAACTCAAATCTGAATTCACATTCAAATATCATACCTCCATAGTTGAAGCCTCAAATCACTATTTCTAATTTTAAGTTGAATGCATGCTACTCCCACTCATTCATCATGGTTGACCAAGGTTTCATTTCATTGAAAGAAAATTATGATTTTGGCACATGATTATTGTTTTTATGCTTACCACCAGCATTACACTTGTAACTATTTCTAAATAGTAACTTAGATAGCAGGTGTAGGAAACATATATATTGACATTAAAATGAGTAAATTGTATGGTAAAGAAAGTTAAGGAAAATTACATACTTCTTTCGAATAGAATTGGTGTAATATGAATGCCATAAAGATAATATGTATTTTTCTCACGATAATCAACAAACAGTTAATAAGAGATCATGATAGCTTGAAAGAGCTTATATTGGGGGATTAGAGTGAGATCCTTGAGATAAAGTAAAGAGTGAAAAAAAGTTCTTATCATCCATTTCTCATACCGCCCCCAAACCATATCAAAATTCTATAGAATTTTTAACTTAAGCATCGAATCACTCTTGGGACTCGTCCTTTAACCTCTAACTGTGTTCATTCTTATAGGATTTGATCGTGTGCACGTCATCAAGGTGGTGAAAATAGCGTTGCTATATCAAGGCAACATCAATAATATACTCGAACATTGCTAAATACGTATTATACTAGTTTTAAAAAAAACAAATATATAATTTTGATAAGCTGTGGTTGCTGCAATCTCGTGTCCAATGGTAAGTCTTGAAAGATATAGAGGGGTAGATGAGGAGGATTCTAGCACTGTTTATGGTGCGTCGGCGTGTTACGTCTCGAGAGGTGACCATTTATGTTAAATTTGGTACTGATTTATTTGTCTAACCTGTGCAGTGAAATTCTGTAAGTCTTTTTTTCACAAAAATCATGAAAACAAGTAGTACATAAATAGCAACAGCAACGAGCACAAATAGACAAGATTTTGATTAAACATTTTGGCAGTTAGTCGTCGCCAATGTATATCCAATCAAAGGCCTGCGATGTGATGAGGCTGCGGAATAGCCTTTTCTTTAAAATGTTTTTGATAAATGTATTATAGTCACTGTCATGTAATGACATAATCTGTCTGTCTTTGGTTAAACAAAGCATTAATTTGTTCATTAGGGACAATTCTATGGCGATCTCTTCATAAAACATGTGATTTGATGGTCAAAGATGAGTTTTGTATTTGAGAAGCAACATGCAAGGTCACTTATATTATGACACACTAATTAAATTTTACTAGACAACATGATTTTGCTGTCTTCAAGCAAATGCCATATCACATGCAACCTTTCTTTTCTTTAACTGTTTATTTTTGTTCCCAATAGGTGCCTGTAAACTTCTTCTTTTTTTTAAGTATTTCATTTATATTAGGTCTATAATTTGCCCTATTGCCGCAATCCTCCTTCTCACTAGTTATGTAATGTTTTTGGTAAATTAAAGTGATAAATTACAAATTTAATAGATTAAGTAAATTATATAATAAAAAAATAAATAGAATAACACGTTCTTTTAATTATGATAGATTATACAATATGAGTACATACTTGTTAAATTATTTGGATAAAAATAGCTCAATTGTTATTCAAAAAATGAGGAAGGATCAAATAGATCATATCATGTGAGTTATATAAATTAATTATTGTATAGGTGAAGATTTGATGCTTGCAAGGAGTATTTGATGGAGGACACAATTTTATATAAATTATTACTTGTTATATAAATATATATCTAATGAGTTAATTGCAACTATTAATAAATTGCTATTAATTACGATAAACTTTGTGCAGCTTAATTCGTTTTGTATTTAATTTGAAATTTGTTTCTATTTTGACTATAATTTTACGATCTTTTTCGATTTAGACTTGGACTACATATTTTACACAACTTTTTTTTTTTTCCTGATAAGTTATTTTAGACAACTATGTAGGCAATGCTTTGGCAATTGTCATCCGGTGTTGATTTGAGTTAGTGAATTAGTTTTTTATTCCTCCTTGATATTGGAATACCAGGCCTTGTATTTGCTATGAAGAACAGTCGTAATGACAGTTCTTGATGGATCTACGTACCTTCAGAAAAATTTTAAAAGTCTCTGTGGATTTAGAGGATTATTAAAGTGTTATAAGCCTTTTCCTCAAGGTGATTGACCAACTGAGAATATGTTCGAACCATTCTAAGTAATGATGAAGTATAGTGTTTTGATAAACAATAACTAAAGAATAAGACTTGGACGCCTAATAGTTGGTGATATTTCTGAAAGTTGAAGAAGACCAAACAAATGTTAATGTTGAATGCTAGAGATGATGCCTATTGGAAAAAGCGGTATGTTCATGACCGATGAATTGAACTCGGTCGGTCAAAGTGTGAATCTGGACGATGGACCAAGTCCAATTTGCTAACCCAATTGAGATGAGTCCGTAAGGCCCATGTATTAAGCTCATAAGCCCAATTAAAGGAGTATATATATATGAAGAATGAAAGAATGAGATTCATTCTTCCATTCCTCACACACCAACGTGACAGAGAAGTGAAAGAGGGAAATGAGTGTTCTTTCATCCTCTATGCCATCTCTCTCCACTCATCATTCGTTCGTCGATGGTTCAAATTCAAAATGACATCTAGACTGCAAAACAGACGAGCACTCCCGTCGATTAACCGATTGTGGTTTGCTCGCGAGATCAACATCAAAACACGGTCCTACAGCTGCTGTCAGCTGCTTTGCTTTCGCCAAAATTGAGGTAGGTAACTCGAACCCGTCTAATATACTGTTTATTAGTTAAACCAGTACTCAATTCCTTCAATGCCAAAGATGATAGATGGCGGTGAAGAACAACTATTAGTGTTGAATCTGAAGATGAATGTTAATCGCTGAATTATGCCAGTTATGGTGAATGTTGGAAATGAGAAAGGCTTCTTCTTCGCTCTCCATATACAGTCGCCAATTATTTTCCTTTCTGGATGCGGTTTTTTTTTTGAATTAATGAATAGGCTTCATTGCTTAAGAAGAATCCGAGTCCAAAATAGTTACAATAAAGTCGGGTGGTATTCAATTCTGATGGAAAGTTAAGACTATTTTTAGTTTGGAAAATAATTTTATGTTTTTTGTTTTCAGTTTTGTTTATATTTTCTGGAAACTAAAAATATTTAAAAAGTATGTTTATTTCAAAAAACTAAAAACAAATTTTCTATTGAAAATAAGAAATTAGGAATAAATTACTGTTAATATATTTTTTATGATTGTTCTTCATGATTAATTTAATTTTTATAATTTCAGCAAGTAACATTATATACTATTTAATCACAGATCATTATGAAACTTATAAATTGACATAATTGTTTAAAATAATTATTTATTAATAATCTCAAAATAGTCATCTTTATGCAGGGTTAATCATAAAATAGTCAGTAAGAATAAAATTTACAAATTATACTAATTATTCAAAATAGTTTATAACAAATGTTATTCAACAAATTATCATTGAATTTTCTACCACTACTAGTATGATTGTCATAATTAGCCCACAATTGATCTGCAATGGCCTCTCTAACAACACTCATTTTTTGTTGTTGCGACATATCAACTGAAACTCCTTCTTGAACCACATTAATAGTGTCAATTTCATCTGAAAGCTTCATACCTTCTCTTTCGTATTGTGTAAAAACCGTATTTGCCATGTCCTCTTGTCGAATAAAATTATGGAGAGCAAAACATGCAATAGGAATCAATTTTTGTCTCCTTAAAGGGTAACTTGTCATTGATTTTAATACGTAAAATCGATACTTGAACACATCCAAAGCTCTTTCAAATTACATTTCGACAAGAGGAGTGCCTAAAATTAAAATATTCATATTTACTTTGAAATTATCTTCGACCACGAAACCCGTTTAAATGGTACCTCCCCATGATAAGGAGCTAAAAAATAAGGAATATTAGGATAACCCTAATCAATCAAATAATAATGATGTAAAAATAGTACCATAAAAACCATATTATGCTTAAAAAACAAAAAAGCACAAGGAACCTTTCCCAGGAAATATCTTGAATATTTTTTATCATCATGAGGAAATGGAAATCTATTTTCTGCTCTTGTTATAGCATCCAAAACACACACGAGAGTCATTTGCAGTTCCTTCCCACCTAGTATATACGAAAGTAAACATTTTATCATGTGAATAAACAACCATAACATTTTGAGTTATCAACGCTACTTTCCTTCCACAAAAAGTTTTTTGCTTTTCAGTCGAAATCCATGCTACTAGACACGACCATTTCGAATCGAAACCGCCGAACAACAGCGGAATTAGACTGGTCAAAATCGGTCAAACCTAAAACCGTGAACCGCACAATAAAAACTGATAGTCCACTGGCTGATTCAAGTTCGGGGGTTCTCAAACCAGTTGAACCGCCGGTTCCGCACGGCCGATTCAACCCAGATTTATGATATTTCTATTTTTTTCCCTTCTATAAATACCTCAACATTCTTACCACTCTCAACTCAATATACCTCAACTTAATAAGTTTAAGTTCTTTTTTTTCACTTGAATTAATTAGCTTGTACTTGTATTTAATTTAATTGTACTTGTATTAATCCATTTGTACTAGTATTAATCCAATTGTATTTGTATTAATTCACTTGCACTTGTATTAATCCAATTGTAATTGTATTAATTCACTTGTAATTATTGTTGTAATTCTAAAAAAATTGTACACTAAATGAGTAGTACTAATAGTCTAATAGCATTTTCAAATTTGAATGAATATGATTTGCATCTTTATTTTTTCATTTGTAAAAACCCCTCTATGTTAAAAAGAAATGTAGTTAATATTTAGAAGAGAATATTTTTACCAAAGCGGAGAACGGACCGCGAAACGAGATAAAAATTGATTACAAAATAAAAAAACAGTGGGCCGAAACAGAACCGACGGTTTAACATGTCAAACCCGGAACCAGACCAGAATCGTGCCAAACCGAGGAGCCACGGTCCGGTTCAGGTTCAAGCCCCCCTTGAACCGAAACCGGTGAACTGTGGCCACCTCTACATGCAACGACATGAGTACCATCTATAACACTGATACATTTCTAAAAAATAAATTTTTATGTCAACCAATAATATAATAACAAGATATATCTGACTACTTAGAAATATAATTTAAAGGTCAAGTGTCATACCTCAAAGTATGGAAACCATTTAGCATTGTTTCGGATTTCTGGTTGTAACATCACCTCTATTAATAGGTAGAATAAAAGTAGTTGTTAAAGAAGCAATTGCTTTTAAAACCATCTTAAACCATGAATGCACTGTACCAAGTGAATGTTGATATTGTTCAGCAATAATTCGTTGTGTCGTCCTATGACACAAGATATATAATGCCATAGCCACACCCTCCTCTACACTTACATCTCTAAGTGTTTCAACAATTCCATCATTCTTAATCTATCAAATAGTTTTCTAAATACATGGGGTTTCATGCGAAATCCCTCATCACATCTTGTAGGATTTCCTAGTAAGATTTTCTTTATGTATTCTCTGCCAATAAGAGCAGAAGTCCTACAAGGTAATCGATCAATAAATATTCTCTCGGAATCCTCAAATAACTCATCATTAATAAGTTCAACATATCATCATCATCGTTAGAACTTCCATCATTGCTTGGAAAAAAAAAAGATAATTTCACTAAAATAGAAAACTGAGTTCCATATGAACATATAGAAATTTTGAGTAGACTTTATGTGTGATTATTTTCACAAATCACTTCTATTAACTTCAATTCTTTATTGCAATTTTTTTCAACAATAAAGTATTCTTTTCTGATCTGAATTATTATCCCTTAGTCCCTTGTTTGTTCATATGAATTTCTGGTTTAATTAATGGGTTGTTGATATTATTTCAAAAACCACTGTTGATGGTGTTTCGTGTTCATTTGTTACTAAATGTAGTAAATCAATCAAAACAGCTCCCACTTCACACGCCATAAATCAATGTCCATGAAACAGTAGCAATAACCAACAACTGAAGAACTAAAAAAACCCAAAACAAAGATTTTTTAAAAAAAAGTAAATTGATGCAGTGAAAATGCATTTAATCAAATCAAAACCAAAAATCTCAACAAGACAAACATAATCCCGAAAATAAGAACTCACCACCACCACAAGCCTTCCTCACGGCCACTGAAACTGGATAGGAGGAGGAGGAACCCACCTACATTCAGTGCTTCTCTAACTGTCCACAAGAACTAAACCCTAACAAAAAAATTAATCACCTAGAGAAAGTGAGAGAGAGAGAGAGAGAGAGAGAGAGCGCGACAAAGAGGCATTCAGATCAAGAGAGAGGGATGGAAGGAGAGAGAGAGAGAGAGTATACCTTAGCTGACATTGAGAACGAGACCAATAAGAGAAGCTTAGAAGGTAGATGAATCGCGTTTTCTGAAAAACTGTTTAAAATCGTTTTTTTTTGCCTTAAGTGAAGTGAGAGTGAATGCGGAAGAGAGATAAGGATTGGATAGAGATTAAATGAAAAACTGTGATTTGCATAGAGATTATTTTTTTAACAATTTTTTTTATTTTTTATTTTTATTTTTTAGTTTTTCAGGAAATAATAAAAATTTTACTCAACTAAATAATCCATAATATTCTCTGTTTTAATATTGTTTTTGGTCAATTACCATAAAGTCCTCGTTATTTGGTGAAATCATTGACGCGGTCCTCTTTTAAAAAAAAAAACAAAAACAAACAACACATTTTTGTCCTTAAATCAACTATATGTCAGTTAGATTTAAGGATATCCCTACTCGTCATCTCCAACTCAAAACTATATTTTTAACTTTAAAATTTTAAAAATACAATAACTACAATAAAATCATCTCCAACTAACAACTCTATTTCTATCTCTAAAAAAAATATTCTCAAAATATTTTTTCTAACTCCATTTTCTATCATTATTTTTTCACAAGTTAAATATAAATTTAATTCTTTTTATTATTTATTAAATAATATTAATCAAAAAATTCATTTTTAATTAAGAGTTAATAATAATATATTTTTAGTTAAGCATTAATAATAATATATTTTTAGTTAAGTATTAATAATAATGTATTTTAATTAAGAATTAATAATGATAACATATTTTTAATTAAATATAGGTAAGAATTAATCGTAATATATTTTTAATTAATAATAAAGAATTAATGTCAAAATTGAATATATGCATACATGAAGGTAAAACAAAAAAAAATAGAGTTCCTATTTGGGGGTGCTCTGTAGAAAACTCTACATATAGAAGTGAAAATAGAGGTGGGTTGGAGTGATTTTTTTTTCTTCCAAAAATAGAGTTTTTCTCTATAAATAGAGGTGGGTTGGAGATGCTCTTATACACTTTTGGGAGTTGATGGGTCTATCACATCAACAATCTACTAATTTCTCACTTATAATACCATCTCTCCCTAATGGTTGGTCTATTATTATACTCTAACTAGCTAGAGACCTGCGTGTTGCGGTTGGATTTGAGACAAATAGAAATAGATATTTAACATTATATTTAAATGTGAAAATGCAATTATAGTGCGACATTTTTTGTTGATGTAACGAACACACTGACATTTTTTCTTGAGAGTAAATATATGCGTCAGTCATATTGCGTGTTCAAAATTTGAGGCGGTGATCTACAGATGATTAAATTATCTTATTAATTAGGATATAAATATTATCTTGACTGTTTATTTAAATACAACATTTTTCGTTTCAGTAATAAACATCTTGACTTTTTTTATAGCAAAAAAAATATGCATCATTCGTATTCCGACTACAAATTTCAAAAAACCTATTTGTATACAACATTTTTCGTGGAGTTGCTAGAGAAATGGAAAACATGCAAAACATAATATTTAAGATTATGTTTATTTATCAATTAATATTTTTGAAGCCTAGAGTGCAACAGAAATGTGCAAAACATAAATTATATAAACATTAATAAAACGTACTGAATATAAATGAAAACATAATCACATAGCTCCAAAATTGTCAATATCTACAGTAGCGCTATGACACAACAATGAAATTATTTTATTTGGCATGAAAATTTCAAAAAAGGTTAATAATAAAACAATAAAAACAAAATTTACTTGGTAGACTGCAATAATAAGGTCGTTGTATGAATCGATGCCTGGATTCCAAGAATTCTTTTTTACAATCGAGAGTAAGATAGTAAGGTGAAAAAACAAAAATTATAGTTTTCACACTTACAGAATATAAATAAAAATATAATCAAAACATAATCACATACCTCTAAAGTTGTTAATATCATTTCCGAATTGAACTTACATAAGAAAAAAAAACATAAACTTATGAGGGTACGAAAACTTACAGATTGTGAGTATGATTCTATAGTAGTCAAGATCGAAAACTACAATCGACAAACAAAGTGAAACTTGTTACAAACTATAAGATATAGTATCAAATACAAAAGAGAAAATTTTATCTTGCTATATTGTTTAAGATTGAAGAACGTACCTTGTTTACTTGTGAATGCAAATAGCTATAAAATAATCTGTAGCCCTATTTTTATAGTGAAGTGAATTTGGAGAACGTGATTTATGTCAACCCTAAACAATGGGCCTAAAATTAGCATTGATTGATAGGCTGAAATATAACTGACATTATTGCTACGGGTGAATTTAACACTATAGTATCAATTTTGGCATTGTTTCCAACGTGATTTATGGCAACCCTATATAATGGTATAAAAATTACCATTAATATTATATTGTATCAATTTTAGATTATTTAGAATATTTAATTACCTAAAAAGGTTAATTTTAATCTAATTAATTGCTAATTTTTAGACTGCATAGTTTGCTGCAGATGAATTTAACAATATTGTATCAATGCATGAATTTCGGTAAATTTTTAGCCAATTTATTTTTTGTATATGGTGAATTGCAGGGGAATGTGTTGCCAAATACTGAAGTCTGCAGGGTATATGTATAAGGGATATTCAATTCGGCATTGAATCATCTAGGTAAATTTGAAATTGCAAAAATATTTATCTATGAATGATAATTTGTAATATACTCCCGCTGTCAGACCAAGTGGTCTTACATTTTCTACACCCTTTCCTCAAGAAAAAAGAAGCGATTTGTTGACACATTCAGTGCCAAGTGATACATCAACATTTTAGACATAATCATGATATATCATTTTAGACATAACAGCTCAAGACCAAAAGACAGAAAACAATTTATCCTTCTCAAATTTGTGTTTTTTTTTTCTGATTTGATGAACCTAAACTTTGCAGGGGAACGTGTTGACAAATACTGAAATCTGCAGGGTATATGTATAGGGGATTGTGCCTATAATGGTGATTATTTCCAAAAGTTTAAATTCTTCCTAGCATTTACACGAAATTGTTTATATATATGTCATTGCAAACAAATTTATGACACGTATCATATTAGGAAGATGTCAAATATTATTCATTTAGGAATAACATATAGATTATAGATATAAAACTCATGTATTCTACTTTATATTAATATATAATATAGATATGAGACCCACAATTACTTCATTCATTATTTTATTTATTTATAACATATAAATTATAATAAAAATATTTATTTGGCATAAATATTTTTTGTGAGTTGTTCAATTTATTCTTTCAACCCCAAATTATTTTTTGATATTTCTTATAACATATACAAAATGAAAAATTGAAAATAAAAATTGGTATTTTAAGAATATATAAAATAAAAAATTGAATTATTGAAAAATTAAAAAAAGATGCCTATTTATAGAATTTAAAAAAATAAAATTAAGAAAATAAATAAGAGAAAAAGAAAATAAAAAAAGAAGAAAGAAAAGAAAAGAAGAAATTTTTATTAATAAATATATTTATTTGACATAAATATTTTGTGAAATAAAATACAAATCATAAATATTACTGATTGGTTAATCCAAATTTCTTCAAAAATTATTTATTTTTTTACAAAAATACAAAATTTTATTAATGCAATTTTATAGAAATAATTGAGTGTTAAATTATGTAAAATTAATTTAGTAGGATATATAATAAATATTATTTTAAAATATAGTGTTTAATATATTAGTTAAAAAATTACAAATAAAAAATAATTAAATGATAAAAATAAATAAATAAATAAGAGATAAAATAAATGATTAAAAAATAAAAAAATAAAAAAAAAAGAAAATTAAATAAAACATAATTAAATAGAAAATAAAAAATAAAACTAAAGAACCAAGCGGGGTCCACTCATGATCTACTTCATAGAGATGAAATGGATCGTAACATTATATTTTTCTTAAAGGAAGTGCAAAATAAATAAGAGGTTTATAGCATGTCATAAACCTCTCATTAGATTAGAGGTAGACGACGAATGTTTCATGTAGGCCCACCAGCAGCAACAAAGTTTATAGACAATTATGAACAAGTCAAATTAGAAAGGAGAAAGCTCCAAGTCTAAACGCACATCCATAAAACTGCTTCTACACTAAAACTTGACACCACTTGGCACTTCGTTTTTCTGGTCCTTTCTTTTTGCTGCTCTATTTAACGAACATAAATGAAATGGGAATGGTGTGTGCTGAAAAGGGTTTTTAGTTGACCAAATTGAAAACCTGAATTATGAAAAACCTGTGTGCATTATGAAAAACCAAATTGGCAACAATTCGCAAAGAAAGAAAGAAAGAAAGAAAGAATATGGAAACATGTTTATAGAAGCAAGTGCAATCTAGAAAAAGGCATTGTGGGCTTGACTTTCATCAAGGAAATTGTACGAGAGTTCTTCTTCTTCCGATTTGTGGGAACTGTACATCAGGATCTCACATGTTAGGATCGATGGTATTCAATGTTTAATGAGAATTGCTTTTGTGGGGTTTGATTTTTTTGAGGGGAAGCTGCAAGGGAGTTTCTGAAATTTGGCATGTCAGCATCAAGCTAATGGTTATGAAATGTAATTCCACCTGTTCTCGTAGAGAAAGCCCCTGCTTTATCTGCAAAAATGGTATTTTTTTCTGAAGAAATTCTATATATATATAAGTGACACTCGTGTCCTGTTTCCATCATAGTGTAACTTAAATCTCGAGTACAAAGTCTTTTAACTTGTTTCAAATATCTTCTGGTTCACGTACCACAACATAAAGATGGAAGCATTATATCCAGCTTCAGAGTACTTGTACCCAACAGCTTCCATGCACTTGTACCCTTCTGCATCAATCTTTAGCTTGAACAAGACCACCAATAATGATGGAGACCCATTTCAATGGAGTGCCAAATTCTTGGTGGGTGGTGGATTAACTGTCACTACAATTTTACTGTGGAGTTTTTATGTGTTTGCTAAAAGGTACTACTTCTCCATAGGATGCAGCTGTGCTGTTAGTAGCAACAATGCTCCTTCGCTTGAGGTTGACTTGGAGTCTCAACTTTGACATGCTTTTAAAGATGAATAGAAATAGCTTACATTTCAAACTTGTTTTGTTCATTGAGAAATTATACTATCCTTTTTTCTGTTTGTTTGATTGTGTTGTACTTGTGTTATTATAAATAAATATGATCATTGTGAGATGTATTGTTGAACTAAACTTGAAATAGTATTACTTTTGCACATTGAGCAAAGAAATGTCAAAATTTTGCTGAAAGTTGTGGCGTAGCTGCGTAATGGTAGAAACTATTTTTTCTTTAATCAAATGTCTCGACTTTGAGTCCTAGATATGAAGAAACTTTCATAATAGATAGTAGAGTTTTACCGCTCCTATGACTCTTGCATGTCTTGAATTCAGGTCGGTCAAATGTCAAATGTATCTAAATAGCAAATGATTTAACCAAAACATATGGCAAAACAAAAACGATATTACAAGTTGCATATTAGTAATCTAGTTAAACATGAAGTAGCTCCTTTTATACTATGCAATTTATCGTATAGAATAAAAAAAGACCACTTTTCAATTTGCAATGTCAAAGAAAACAAAAGAATTTGAGAAGATGCATCATAGGAGTATTTTTCATATTAGGATAGAGTCCTTAATTGGCTCATAAGAAATGCCGGATTGTGAATTTAACTTAAAAGGATTCCCAAACCATTCCGAATGGGACCACGCAATCCGAAGCAAGTCGGAACATAATTCGTAGTGGGTATACGTTGGAGCGATACAACCTACTAAACAAAAGAAAACTAAAAACTAAGCAAGTTCAATAAAACAACAGACAGTAGCTTGAAGAAACTAAAAGGCCAGCAAAACAGTAACTCTATGCGCTTTAGAAACCCTCATCATCCTCGCCCTCGTCCCCTTGGAGGGCACCGGAAATAGCACCTGAAGTTGTCGTCCTAGCTTGTCCTGAGCTAGCTCTGGGCCGTGAGACACAGTTTTAGTCCATAGGAATGCAGTGGCTGGTGAACACACTTTGAAAAAAGCCAAGAAACTTGGACCAAAACCACAATAAATATACTCAAGATAGCGCAATAAATGGAGATGAAGTCACAACAAAGCCGAGATGCAGTTAACAACCCCTTACAGTACCAACCATGAATGAATTTAAAACTCTTAAATACTACTAAACATTTTTTCAGTCAAAAAATATTTGACATTTTCTAAATAAATGTTCAGGCATATAGCCGGACACCTTTGTGGGCATATGAAGTTCATTGTCTAATCCCCACAAAAATAGACCCAATAATCAGCCATGGAAATGTGCAAACTAAGAGGGCAACACAATCTCACAGACAAGACAAATCTCCAATCTAAACCCAAAAAGAGAAACCAATCCCGAACCTTGTAGGAGTACTTGATGGAATAGAAACCCCAACTAGACTAGCCCATTAACGCCTTCATCTGTAGCGAGAAACGACGAGAATGGGTGGAGGTGGAGTCAATTCTGGATAATTCAAGCGTGTGGGCGAGGGTGGCAGTATTGTGGCGGCGGCTGCATCTGTTAAATTCCTGGACTAGGTTGTTGACCCTAAAAAATAGGTCATTTAAGCGCATGGTATTTCCGCTCAGTTATGCGTTGATCTAATGCAGATTTCACTTCACCTGTCAAATTGTCTCGATCTAAGGGTGTAAACAGTGCAATTTGGATGGTTTCTAAGTCTCCAACCAAACCGCACTGTAATTTACGGTTGAAAAAATTTGTATTTACATTTAAACCATAAATACAGTTGAAACCACTCAAATTAAATCATGTGCAGTTCGATTACGAATGAATTGACTTATTTTTACAATTTAGCGGTTGAACCTCAAAGGACTGCCTCAATACCTGCAGGTTGCAGGGCCGAAGCTCACTAGGGTTGGGGGATTTGGGATAATTTAGAAAAAAAAATGTACCAGTTCATCTAGTAAAAAAAAAAAACCTACACTAATCAATCAGTGGTCATTAACAAACGAGTCGACAGTGGAAGAAAAGTAAGATAAATATGCATCGTGATGAAACCAGGAAAAAGCATCAAGTTAGAAATATATAATATATATAGTCACCACCAACTATTCGAAAACATTTCCCATAATAATTAGACCGAACAGAGACCAGAAGTCACAGAACCTTAAATGCAATTCCAGAGTCATCCGAATTACGTTACAACAAGCAACTGGTTCCGTTTTCTTTAACCATTGCAAAGGGAAAAAATAAAGAAAAGAAGAGCTCTAAACCTTGTCTGCTTTGTTTAATTAATTCTTGTCTTTGCCTTTGAGCAACTACTTCAAACTCTTGCCCTCTTACCGCTGCAACTTGGGCACTTGTACTGCTTGATATGTTCCGCCTTTGCGGGTGTGATCTTCACGCATTTTCCATGGAACCATTTCTCACATACATCGCAGCAAATCCAGAATTCATCAGACCCGTAGCTTTCCCCACATGCCCCACAACTAGCACCCTGTCCATCATCTTCTTCATCTTCATCTGCACTCTCTTCATCTTCTTTTGGTGGTGGAGACATCTTCACTGCCTTATTCTGGGGCTCAGGTAGCCGAGATTGCTTAAAGGCCAATTCAAAAAGCAAAATATCGGAACTATTCATGCAAAAAAATTAATGGAAAAGAAAAATAAATAAGGCACGAGTGATATTCTTACCATTTTCCCACTCGACTTGCTTTTGCTGCTATTATTGTGATTTGCAGATTGATCCTTGGGTTGCTTAACATTACCTGTGACGACCTCAAAAATTGTGGGGAGTTCATTTACCATTTGGAAGAGCCTCTTCCTGTGAAGTCAAAATAAACCACAAAAGAATAATTTTCCTAGTACATTCAAAATCATTAAAATGAAATCAATAGTGAAGAAACGTTTACATGTTAAATTTTTCAATTTGACCTACAACTGTTCCTGTGCAAGAAAATTAACAAAAACAATGATTCCTTATTTTTTGTTTGTTTTCCTCCATTAATCAGTAAATAAAAGTGCCCAAGTGTAACTGCACACACCCATAAGGAAAGACATGACAAAGAAAAAGAATGAGAGGAAAGAATAACAAATTGGAAACCACGTAGATAAGAACAGTAAAATGTTCAAACTTGATCAAGATGTAAGAAAATGCGACCCAGTTATAATTATGCCCTTGGCATTTGATAGTACCAAAACATTACATCTCCTTCAAAATATATTATCGTGAATGAAAAGCAAAATTTATTAACAAATGACAAATATGAGGAAGAGTCAACTCCCAACACCTACACACTTCGACATGCATTTGTATCCACTCAATATAGTAATCAATTTTCTTTTTTAATTATTCTAGGCTAAATATTCAATTTACATTGGAGAAAAAGTCCTCGTGCATAGCCATAGTACTAGTAATGGAAGTAAGCCATTTGTTCAAAAGCGAAAAAAAAAATGAAAGTTTTTATTATCACCATTAATCTAGTAACACAATAGAAAAAGAAAACAAAAAAATTAATTAACATTGCATAACAAAGAATAGATGTGATAAGCTTGAGCAATAAGGTCAAAACTATTTTCACTTTCTTGTCGCCCTTTCTATCAAAAAAGCATAAAACTAATAAAGGTCTGGGAAAACATATAGAACAGAATGTAGTCCACACAGGTGCAACAAATAAAAGTATAACATACCACACAAAAGTTCAATAAAGAAACATTAATTTAATAAAAGCTCCTTGCATGCATATTGACCAATTTGCCAAGCAAATTGAATTAAGAATGTACAGTTTCCCTCTTCTATGATGTACAACAGACTCCATAAACCACCTCCTTCTCTAAATTTGGTAATCAACTCAAATTTTTTCCTCTCCAACAGTCTCTTTTTCCATTAGCTCCTTCCACAAATTTCACTTGTGATGAATAGTTACTCCATACATATTTAGAGCCGAAATTGGCTCCTTAAGAAATTTTTTATTATTTTTTCTTTCTTCCTTATGTGGTCCTTTTTGTCAATTGTCAAAAGAATGTTATAATTTTATTAATAAAAATTGATTTCGAAAGAGCAAAATAAAGAGTGTTAATGGAGAGTGCACAAATTTCTAGACAAATTAATATGAAGAGTTAATTAAATATAATATAATAAAGAGTGTGATAAAGAAAATTGTTGTACATGCTCTGCAGTTGTATTTTAGGAATCCTGCACAGTTGACAGCACGCCCTCAATAGTAATGAGTCCCAGCGTACATAAAATAGAAAGTTCCATTCACTATAATCATTTCACTACAAGATAGTTTCATGTGTTTGACATGCCACTCACAAGGACTCACCTTGCCAAGTCTAGATATTGATGCAACCAAAAAGAGGAGTATACATGTTATGATGTTACCTTTCAGACAAATAAGAATGTTTGCATGAATGGATGCTCAAGAAAAAATTCTTGTACTGGATGTTAAGCTTTTTAATCAGTACAAAATCTCAGAACCAAATCTACAAGATTCTGAAAGTCAGATGAATATAGCAACTCAAAATAGGACGCTTCAAAAACTTAACTAGTCCACTATGAAACAGCAAAACATTTATAAGAAAGCTAGAACATGAAACTAAATATGCAAAATAAATGACATTTTTATTTTGCATCTTATTTTCCATACATCTCTTGAAATGGAGCTAAGAAGAAAGATAATTTTTCCCTCAGTGGAACAAGAAAGAATATGAGAGCTAGATAATTAAACTGCTTTGCCTCTTTCAGACAGTGGTGGTGGATTTTGTGGCCATAAATGATATTAAATTCAAAGAATTAAGAA
The DNA here is from genome assembly GCA_948243855.1 of Flueggea neowawraea. Taxonomy (NCBI): domain Eukaryota; kingdom Viridiplantae; phylum Streptophyta; class Magnoliopsida; order Malpighiales; family Phyllanthaceae; genus Flueggea; species Flueggea neowawraea. Next base: position 224 of record CAODLS011292021.1, on the reverse strand, counting down.
AACAAGGCGAGTTGTACCTTTCGTTCTTGCCAAACCCAAAGCGTGCACCAAAATAAAATGCAACAGCAAGCAACCATGAATCGCTGTGAACCGCAACAAGTGATAACCAATCTTTCTCTTGCATACCATCTCTAGCAAAATTGATACCTAGTGCTGGCTCAGGAAGTTCAGGAGGAACCTCTTCCACAGGCAGGTTTACCTCCCATGTCTCATTTGGAAGTCCA
>CAODLS011291796.1:0-10657 GCA_948243855.1 Flueggea neowawraea | reverse complement strand
ACTTTTTGTTAAAACTTTGTAATTGAGACATATGATTATAAGATTTTATATATTAAATTTATTAGTCTAAGTTAAAAAAATGGTTATCTTTTAGCTAGATCGAGAACTATGAATCAATTAATTCCACTATTCTAAAGATTTACAAGAGGCATATATCTTTTTTTTATGAAAGACCTGAGACACAAGAATCAATGACCGCAACCCAGACATCTCAACTAAGTTGGTACCTCCAGTACGACCGTTTCATCTTCCTAAGCTCAATGTTATTAATAAGAACGAAAATAGTAAAATAGAAGAGTTATACAACCCCAAAACAAAATGGAGGGGCAATGGAGAGACTAAGCAAAAGAAAAGGACTTACGCAAAACGAAATGTTCTCTGCCTTGCCCATCATATATCTTAACATAACAGTTTCAGGAAAAAAAAAACAAAAAGACATATATCTTCACATAAAACAATGTAAATTGTACATTATTGAAGTCTGCAGCTATGTGGAGTATGATAGGGATCCGTTGTATACACTTCTCTTTTTGACAATAAAAGTTAAACATTATTTACAAAGAAAAAAAATTACATAAAAGAATGTAAATAGTTCGTAAGCGAAAAAACACAATGTAAAATGATATCTGTTGTATTTTTTAAATTCAAAATACATAGTAATTTTAATAAAAACGACCAATTCACTTAAATACTGAATCAATTTGACTGAATTCGTGTCCATGTGACACTACACACCACTAATTCAACTAAATTGACTCTGCGAATGTGTAGAGGGTAACAAAATACACAGTTAAAGGGATAAATTTTAAAAAATTAGTCCAACTTATCGCTGAAATTTAGTTTGTTGAGAGGAGATTTGCCCCAAGTTATATATGATATATTGCATCTTTTTTTGTCCGTGTAAGAACTAGGACATTAAATTTACATATATATTCCTACCATATATTCCTACCTAATTACGTGTAAAAAATTTTAAGGTTTGAAATCTACTAAAAAAATGAGAGTACTCCATTGACCATTTATTTATTTTTCATGTGCATTCACTGCTCGTATCTGGTCTTATTTACTGGCTAAGTGCAGAATTTCCCGTAGTATATTACCATGGAGAAGAGAAGTTAGTTGGTTTACAAAAAGAACTAAGGGCAAATCTATGGTAAGTAAACTTAGAAGAGTGTTGTTCAATGCTAATATATACTGGATTTGGATTCAAAAAATAATAATGTTGTCTTTCACCAACATAATGCCTAGATGGATGTGGTACAGAGAAGAGTACTAGAGAGTATTACAGTGAAACTTGAAGGTAGTGAACAAACTCTGGTTCCATTGTGATAGTTTGGTATTGAAGGCATGGTATTTGTTTCGGTGTAGTAGTTTTATTTTTTGTAATATATGGTGTTTTTTGAGTTTTTTTACCCATTTCAAGTTAATTTTTTTTTCAGATGTGAGTTAGAACTCGGTAAAATAACCTAGAATGAGATGATACTTTCTCATGTATATGTCACATTGTATTCATTTCTTTGGGCTAATGGAATTAATTGCTTTACCAAAAAAACATGAGAGTACTTATTGATTGTTTTAGTGTTTTCATTCAGGACAACATAATTTATATGAATTTACTAAATTATTTTTCCTATAATACAATTGTTAGGAGAAGTTTTGTAATTCGACAAGTGTAATTTAATAAACTAGCTTGAAAATTTAGGCCTAATTGGACTATCGGTGAAAAAAGATCAATAGAGATTGGAGAGGATGCAAACATGCAAGCCATGAAGGAGGAGCATAAAATTGGGGATAATTACAACTTCATAACAAAAAAAAATGCCACATTATTGGATACTATACAAGATAAAAGAGTGAAATTTTTTTAATTCATATGGAACAACCTTAATTAGTCTATAAATAAATACTATACAAGATAATTCTTTTTATATAGTTCTTGAGTTGTTAAAAGTCTATCCTAATAATGACTTAACTGACTAGGTCAAACTTCAAATTCATTTTTTTTCTTTAATCTAAATTTATTCAAGTGTGTTTTTAGGTTTCATTCCAGTAAAGTGAAAGGTGCCTAAATATAGTAAAACATATAGACCTAATTTTTTATAAATTCTACCTCTCATTTTCAAGTTTTTTTTTCTCCATAAAGAAACTGTTTAGTTAATATTTGTGATCACTGGCCAAATATCACCTCAACAGAACAAACAGAAGAAAAATTAATCTATATTTTAATTAGTATAAACTGATCTCAAACTACAAATTTTTCCCTTTTTTTTATTTTTACTAGTATTCTAAAAAAATAGGTCAACTGAATACGTGATAGCTTATTTTTAAATGTATTACTCAGCGGTTTTTTTCATAAAATGTTAGTGTTCCCCATTTTTTTTATTAGATCTCCATAATACAATAGTGTCCTTTGGTGGATTTGTGGATTGCGAGTATGCCAAAAAATTATAGTGTTCATAACTGAAATGAATGAAAATTTGCACTCAAATATCTCAACTTCTCTTAAAAACGCTTGAGGACGAGTAAATGAACAAACTCGTCGCTTTAGGTCACTTGCGTATTTAAAAACAATAGTAAGAACACAATGATAAAATGAAGATGAGAGCTTTGTTGAAAATACAGATTGAGTACAATAGGTTGAAATAAAAATATAATAGAGAACAAAAGAGAGTTAAATTTAAAGAACAAATAAAAAAAAAATAAATTAACCCATTAGAGGAATGTTGAGTTGTTGTGTTTGATAGAGGTCCCTTTTCACGTTCATATGCTGTCTTTATATAATGTTTTGCTTGTTTGACTATCAAAAATTCCCTTTTAAGTTCCACCAATGGCTCCTGGAACTTGTTCCTTGCTGTTTGTTAATTTGCAAAAATCATGTGTCTCCAAGCCAGTATTTACGGGTTTGCCATCCCCTCTAGGAACATTTCCTTGTCTGTGTAGCTGACTTTCCTCATGTTGCCACTTTTGTCCCAGGGGCAATATCTTCTTAAAATCATTTCCTTGTTTGCAATTTTTGACTCTCCATTCAATCTCCTTTTTGCAGTGATTTGATCTTTGTTTTCCTTTCTAAGAGCCTCCTTCCATTTATGTCTTGATTGCTTTGGAGGTGACCACCCCATGGCATGGTTTCCTTCTGACTTCATCCTTCATTTAAGGAATTTTGCAAAAATATACCATAAACAATTGCCCCCGTATGTTTATGGGTTGAGCAAAATTGTGAACACAGGTAAAAATCATTTTCTTCAACTATCTCATTAGGAAAAAACTGATGTTCCCCTAGAAGAATGAAGTCCCCTGCAAAAATTGCTTTGCAATATTTGTATTCTTCAAAGCTTTGTTTCCCAGTAATCTAGTTATAGAAAACTATGAAAAATTAAGGTACAGTAAGCCTACCACTTAAATTAAAAAATGGCATCTTGAGGAATAACAGGGGAATGTTGTTGAATAAGAAATGTCATTTTCACGTTGAACTCTATGCAATTTTACTCACTGCAATATTTGTTTCCGCTGCAGATGCTAAGCCTCAGTAGAGTGCAGGTCCCAAAAATTGTGGTGGCCATATGTGAATTTTGAACCAAAGAGGCCAACCATTTTTCTTTTAAAGATTGCACATGCTCTGTCACAAGCCACTTCTTTTATTCACCCTATTTTGAACCAAAGCCAAAAGCAAAACCAAACCCAGAACCAAGAAAAACTTCTAAGCCAACCACCACTCTTTTGAGACAAAACTCTTATGACCGAGCCAACTCAATAACCAATAAAAACCCAAACCGAAGTCATCTAACCAAACCGGTCAGGTCAACAAAACCAAACCATTTCTTCTTTCTTCCAATTTCGCAACAGACAAACAGAGGACAGTCCTCACCTTTTCCTTTCTTCTTTCATCGTCAATGCCAACAAACACTGAGCCCAGCCTCCTCGTCTGCCCTGTCGCGTCTCCTCTCTCTCACACAATCGTCGTCGGTCGTTACGCCTCCGGAAGCAACGTCTCCGCGAAGAGGAAGCTGCGTCCCGCCGTCAGAGAAGGGTTCGTCGCTGTCGTTGGTGGAAGACGACCATTCGTCTTTCCGGCAGAATCAAGAGGATTTGCCGTCACATTTCAGACCAAGGCCAGAAATCCAACATTGTTGTTCACGCCGGCCAGAGGAGGAATTGCGACTTGCCTTGGATTTTCAGTGAGTCTCTCTCGGTCCTCCTTTGATTTCTTGTCATTTTTGTCCGATTTAGTCAGGAAGCATGCACTTGGCCTTAATTGTGAGCTTATCAGTATCACAGTAAATAATTTTGCTAGGGACGGTTGTTGAATTGCCTGCTGTTGACTGAATATGTTGTTTGTTGAATGTTGAGAACAGATGGATAGGCCAAAACAAGAGGAAATGCTGCCAAATTTTCCAAAAATATTTTGTTTCCTTTCCGCTGCCACAAAACACTCACAGAAGAAATCTCTTGAAGACATACACAACAAATTCTTGAGCTTAATTCCTGAATTATTTTCAATCTCTGATTTTATTTTTCTTTTGACAATCTCAGTGGCCACAAAGCCTACTAAGAACAATTCATGGTCCTGAAGTGTTTTCTTTGTTATTTTGCAGACAGAAAAATTACGTAGGAAACAAGAAACTTTTACAGTCCCTTGGCTGGTCCAGAGACTCCTTTGCATTTCAACACCAAAGATTTGAAGGAGGATTCACAAAAGTCACTCCTCAGAGAAGTATGAACCATCGAGGACTCTTCAATCTAGTGTAGAATAAATTTGATTTTTATCCTTTAGACATTTGTTGCCCCTGTACACAAACTGGTCTTGGAATGAAAAGTGTTACTGTATGACAATGTATTCTCTCGAAATAAATAAGAAATGGCCTGAGGCCTATTTCAAATTATTTCTCTCTGGCTCTTTTTTTTTCCTTTGGTGTGGTTTGTAAGAATGACCACTCTGCAGGTTGATAATATTTGAACTGAAATTTTTTCACACTTTGCGGCAAAAGTTGCCTGCAATGCTGTAGATTTCAACAGTGGCAAAATTTTTGTTGCCTTCAGTTCCTCTTTGTCAAATTGCAGTGGCCAAAAAGAAACCTACTGCAGTTATTCACTCAATTTTTTTCTTTTGTTTTCTTTTCTCAGGATTTATTCAAAACAATTTTTTCCTGAGTTGCTACTATTTTTCAAGATAAGGGGTAACACCCTTTTTCTAATTGTAAATTAACCTGGATCTATTACAAGTGGTGCTTTCAATGACCTTAAATTTGGTCAACCTTTATGGTAAGTAAAATTATTCTCCTTAAATGGGTCATCTCCTGTGAAAGGAAAAATGAAATTTGTTATTCTTAAGGGACCCATGCTTTTTAACACCTCTGTAAACACAAGACATAAAACCCAAAAAATATAAGTCTTAATAAAATAAATGGGAGAATATTTTACCTTGTTTGGTGGTTCCTTAAAGAATATCCTCTCCATTTTTTGTGTAGATCCAGAATTAGGCTCTTTTGGAGGACGCTTCCCTGGCAGATGCTCCTCTGCTGAAGTTTGTTCCCTTGTAGATGTGTGTTCTCATGCTGGTGGCAGCTGCTCCTTTGTTGGTGACTGCTCCTCTACTATAGGTTTCTCTCCTGGGGACGTGTCCCCTGGAGACAATGGAGACAACTCTTCTGTTGGAGGTTTCTTTTTCGATTCTTTTGGAGGTTCCACCCTTGGGGACAATTCCTTTACAGAGGGTTGTCTTCCAAGAAACAGTATCTCTGAGGACAACTCGTTTTGTTCTTTTTCAACATGAAACTTTTGCAATTGTTCAATTTTTTCATGCCCTCGGTTTATACCTTGTTTTCCAAGAGGGTATGATCGTTCTTCCATTTCCTTCAAATCATGATGTGACTCACCATATTCTGAATCTTCTTCGCTCCCCCAAGACCAATCATCTTCTCGATGGCCTCTATGATAATTTGCTTAGGGGGATGTGATTTTTGTACTCTCAAAATTGGTAGCCTTTTTCATAATTTGGATAGTATTCATCATGATTGTTTTTGCCTACCAATTCTTTCGACCAACCATCATCTTAATGGTCATGATAATAATTTTCTTGAGATATTAGAGGGTCATAACTTTCTTGCTCGTATTCCTCAGTCTTCTTCATAATGATATTTTTGGTGGCCTTCTTTATGATTTTCATAGCATTTTTCATGGATATTTTGGCCTGTCATTTCCTTGGACTAGCCATGGTCTTGACGGTCATCACAAGAATAATTCGCTTACGGCGTGAGGGGTAATACTTTTGTTCAAGTTGTCGGCGTTGGCCCCGAGTCCACATTTGCTTTGGATATAAAGTACTAGATTAGTGAGACGATCCCACCATTCTTCCACATATGCTTCATCTTTGTAGGCACCTACTGCAATGACCTTTCCACTGCAATCCTTTGTATAATATCCTTGCCCAAGTTGTCTACCTTGCCCCCCGGGCCCATAATTGTATTGGGGACTTTGCACGACAGGATAAACCACTTGTGCAGAGTTGTAGTAAGAATAGAAAGAAGGGTTCTTTTCTTCAGTGGCTGGCCTTACCCTTGCTGTTGCAAGAGCCTCTTATTCCAACCGGTAGTAGGAACCGGGCTAGTAGTTTTCATATTCATCTTGGTTGTAGAACGACATCATAACATCAATGTGTCTGTCCCACCGAGCGTGCCATTAAATTGTTACCTTTTTTTTATTGAATCTCGGGAATACAATGGTGCCCTTTGGTGGATTTGTAGATTGCGAGCGTGCCAAAGAATTATAGTGTTCCTAAATTGAAATGAATGAAAATTTGTGCTCAAGTATCTCGACTTCTCTTCAAAACGATTGAGGACGAGTAAAGGGAAGAACTCGTCGTTTTGGGTCTCTTGCATCTTTAAAAATACTAGCAAGAACACAATGATGAAATGAAGATGAGAGCTTTATTGAAAATAAATGTTGAGTACAATAGGTTGAAAGAAAAATGTAGTACAGAACAAAAAAGAGCTAAATTTAAAGAACAAATAGAAAAAAAAGATAAATTAACCCATTTGGAGGGGTGTTAAGTTGTTGTGTTTGAGAGAGGTCCCTTTTCACGTTCATGTGCTGCCTATTTATAATGTTTTAGCTTGCTTGACTATCAAAAAATCCCTTTTAAGTTCCACCAATGGCTCCTGGAACTTGTTCCTTACTGTTTGTTAATTTGCAAAAATCATGTATCCCCAAGTCAGTATTTACGGATTTGTCATCCTTTAAGAACATTTCCTTGTCTGCGTAGCTAACTTTCCTTATGTTGCTTCTTTTGTCTCCAAGGCAATATCTTCTGAAAATCATTTCCTTGTTTGCAATTTTTGACTCTCCATTCAATACCCTTTTTGCAGTGATTTGATCATTGTTTTCCTTTCTAAAAGCCTCCTTCCATTTCTGTCTTGCATACTTAAAGCACCGTTTTGGAGGTGACCACCCCATGGCATGGCTTCCTTCTAACTTTATCCTCCATTTAAGGAATTTTGCAAAAATATACAGTAAACAGTTAGAAAAAGGATATTAATTTTATAGGGTTAGATGTCTATCGATGTCTTGACATTATAAATACTTGGAACTAGATGTGTGATCAGCGCAATGTGCGAGATTTTTATATAAAATTTTCTTAATTTATTAAAAAAACATATTTGAATAAGTTTATTGAATAATTATGGAAAAATTACATATTTTCAACATTTGGCCATTTTTATTTGGTCCATACATAAAAAAAAATTGTTCCGTACAGAGGTCACTATTACTCTGGACTAAAATTGTCAAATATCTTCAATTTCCGTACGTAACTCTTTTTTTAAGGTTTATATAAAATTTATTTAAGATTGATTTAAGTGTTTTTAGTAAAATAAAAAATTCCGTACGAAAAGAAAATGACCTCCGTACGGAAATAGAGAAAATGGAGGATCTTTTTTGTAATCAATTTTTCAAATGGTCGTAGTTTTTTAAATTGCAGAAAAATTATCTTGCTTTAAAAAATCTGTTTTTGTGATAGACTCGGAAATTGTTCCGAGACTTTAAATGAATCTGTTTTTATTTTGAAAATTGAGACAACATATAGGTTGTTAGAGCTCCTCTAATGTGCGAGCACCACAACAAAATTTTTGTAATTTGTTTCAAATATATTTTACGTTTTACATAGAGCAAATTCATCAGTGATCATTGTCTACATATAGCCCTTCATTTGCATTATTCAGTTGCATATCCCTAAACATGAAGAATTTTGTAGCAATTTATTATTTTTTAGTGAAGTTTGAACTTCATCAGAAGCAATTGCATGTTCGTTGTTCTCCTTGATTTTTTCGCATATCTACAAAAACTACAGGAAGATTATTCACTCTTTAAAATGGATAAAAAAAAGAATCAAATAGAAACTAAACTGAGTGAGAGAGAGTGAACTAAGCACCTCTATTATCTTCTAACCAGATAAAAAAAGCTAAGCACCAAGTTCAAGCTTCAACGTAATAAAAAAAAACAATACATAAATAAATTATGTTATCGACAACTCACTCTCACTCAGAATTTGGTCTATCGTATTTCGTTTTCATACCTGCAGAACCTAATTCCACCAAAAAATAAAAAGAGAATAGATACAATGAAAGAATTAAGAACATAGTTAGCTCAACAACTAAAAAGTTAGTATTATATCATCAAATATCAAATATTATGTAGAATTCCAAGAACAAGCAACAATCAAAATGATACTTATTCCAACCAATCATACAATCTATAGCAACAATGTCAGTAAATTGGCGTTGTATAATCAAGCACAGATATGCAGAATTGCAGATAGCAGGAATTTCAGCATTCTATAGCTTGCAATTGTCTAAGTGAAGAATATTATATAAGTAGCCAGAAAAAGATTGAAGCACAGAATTATATCAGGAATGCAGCCAAAATATAAATATAATCACTTCTAGGCTACAAATTAGATATAATAACCCCCAATAAGGGGGTTCTAGCCCCACCAGCCCCGGTCTCTCTCTATCCCTGCTTCTAGCTCAGTAGCTCAGAGATAGAGCACTTGGCAGAGTAATCTAGATTCGTGACAAAGTATAAATTAGTCCAATAGGAAAAATACTAACAACAATAGTATTAAAAATGATTTCCAATTTTCGTAAAATGGAAATTTATTATTACATATAACTTGGATAAGTATTTTCACTTTCCACAGTTTTATTACTAACCAAATTGACTAACTAAACTCAAAATTCATTATAATGAGAACGGCACTCAAGCATTTCCTAAACTTGATATATATAAACGATTTTGCATGAAATTTGATGTTATTTAAAAACCATTACAAGTCTAAATCGATAGGCTATGTGAGACTATTAAGCACATGATCTCGTTATAAGTTCTCCAAAGGTCTTGTTCTGTGAACATAATAGATATAACACAACATTTAACTAATGTCAGTTGTATTGAATGCAAAACCAATTTTTTGAAACTCTATTACATTGTTCAGTATAGAAATTAGATATAATAACCATGCCTCTGATAGTCACTACAACTAAAATTATAGTTATTTGCCTACAATCAAAAAAGATTTTTCACAGATCAGTCTCATATCACCATATTATGTTGGTAAATTCTTTGAGGCACAAATTCTTATCACTGTCGTCACTGCGACTACACAGAACCCAAATTCCCAAATGTAAAATCAATGGTTTAATACATAAAAACCAAAACACAGAATCAATAAACTCCTAAACAACAAAAAGGGTTAAAGAACAAATCAAAATTAAAATATTATCACTAAAAAAAGAGTAACACAATATTCTAATAAAATCAATGACTGAAGGTCGTACCTGCATAACTTGAAACTATGAGAAAAATTTGAATACGGGAATGATACATTACTCTAGTGACTGAGTACCTCGTGTTAATTCTACTGCATGCGAATGCTCTCCCACCTGCAAAAGCAATCAATAAGTGATTAATCAAATCTAAAAAACTACAATGGAGTTAGATGAAAATGATAAAAAATATAATATTTTAAAGTTTGAGTGGAATTGAAGGTTGAAGTTTATAACGTCTAATGAAAAATCTTCTAACAATCTCTACCCAACTCCGAATATACTATCAAAATTAACAATCAAGTGATTAATCTTACTTTGATACAAAATCTCAACGGTATGTCAACTATGCTACGGAATAAATATAAAAAAGCAATCAAAAAAGAGAAGAAAGATATCGAATTCTGGACACAACATAAAATAAAGTTGAAACTCAAGGCTCATAAAGTCGTAAATAACAATGCGGTCGACATATATTCTGCACAAGAGCAATGAAAAAAAATACAGGATAGCAGCAAAAAGATTCACCTTGAGGCTAGAGTAAGAACACTCACATCAGCAATGCAACAACGTATGAAAATTATTTAAACTATGAATGTGATGTGATTTTAGATTGATGATTTGCGCAATGCGCGGTTTTTGTTTGAACATGTATCGACTATTTTTTAGTGAGTAAATTGAAATAAATGGAGTAATTGTGAACCCTACACGTACGGTTGCTATGTATATCAAGGTTGATGTATTTAAAATTTTAAAGTGTAAGTATGCTTTGAACAATTAAAAACCATAGAATTAACTTGTCGCGACAATAGTGTCTTGTGGGCATAGACACCTCTGTCCAG
>CAODLS011291755.1:0-14860 GCA_948243855.1 Flueggea neowawraea | reverse complement strand
TGAAGTTTCTTTCTTGTTCAACTCTGAATCCCGAATTACTCATCTGTTACACCACCCCGAAAGGCCTCAAGTCCTGCAACAACGAACCAAGTCCATCCCGGACTTGCCTCCACTAGTGCTAGTTTTCCATCCACTCCTAACAACACACCACCCCGCATCTTTTCCTGTGTCCTCCAGTGATGGCCTTTTATCATCACCAACACAATTATCATGCACTGGTTCATTTGTTGTTAGACCTCGTAAATCAACCTGATCAATCTTTGTCTGTTCTGAAGTCTTGATCACAAACTCCACCCGTTTTCCAGCAGAACTCACAACAGTCTTTAAACCATTAACAACTACCGAGCTACCAATCAAGGTGTAAATGCCATTTTGCAATTTACCCTTCATCACCAACGAAGATCCCTTGCACACCCGAATTCCTCCACCTCTTCCAGAGAAAACATAACCATGCAATCCTATTAAATTTATCAAGATGTTATTGTACCTGCATGTCTTATGACATCTTCAAGGTATGCAGCAGCCTTTTCTGATAAACTTGTTCAACAAGGATCTCTTTTGATACTTACTCTCAAGCTTCTGCCACAAACCTGTTGCAGTAGTTTCATCAGCTACCTCCCTCAAGACTTCATCCGCCAGACTTAATAGAATTGCATTATGCGCTCTCTTCACAGCCTCAGCTTTCTGCGCTGCTGTCAGTTCTACCGGTAATTTCTCTTCACCTTCAATCTCCTTTTCACGCTTCTGTTGAACCAAAATCGCCTTCATCTTCAGCTTCCACAGCATGAAATCATTCGAACCATTGAATTTTTCAATATCGAATTTATACGAAGATATCTTCTTTCTGCAGAACAAACCAAGGAGTTTCTGAACAAACAACATGTCTCCGATACCACTTGTCAAGAAATCAGGCGATAGAAGTAACTATGGAATAACAAAGAGCAATCACACAAGACATTCCCAAGCCCCCCTTTTATAGTTTACAAGTAATACAAGCCTAAATAGGAAGAGAGAAACCCTAAAAAACCACCCAAACTCATCCTAACACGTTCAGAAATGAAGACACAGGCATGAGACGGTAAAACACGGTCGAAAATGGTCCAAACACTGCTGAAATCACGCGTCCGTGTGAAACCGTCCGATACACGGTTTGGGACACGGCCGTGTATCAGGTCGTGTCCCTGCACTGTCAACACAAGGTCTGGGACACGACCATGTGACAGGCTGTGTCCCCAGTGAAAACATATTATCTTTTGGACAGTGAGTTCCACGGTCTATGCCACGCCCGTGGACATGCCTGTGTCTACCCAGCAGCCAATTTTATGTCATAAACCGTCCATTTTAGCTTGATATTACTTCCTTCAAGGTTTTGGCTTGCATCTTGATCAAGAAAATCAGTTCAACATTAACACTTAATTTTACCTATAATCAGGCTAGGTTATATGCTTCCCTGTAAATATATATATATCAGCCACGACTTTTAATTGATTAACAGAAAATGGTTGAATCCGATGTTTTGTAATATATCGAATTGAAAGCTCAATCACTGGTACGGATTGATATATGTAGACAAGCAACACATTAGACATTTAAATAAAAATCTTTCCTACCTAGTAACTTCCTCTTCGCAATTGGGAATTATGAGATTTTTCTTTTCTTCAATTTTTTGCAATTCAACGAATAAGCATTTTTTTTTATAAGTAAGTGATTAAAAAATTAATTGCTGATTGTCTCCTGGCTAGTACGAAAACACCCTTGTATTATACTTACGCGTGAATATTGTTAGAGAATTAGAGCCAAATAAATAAAAAAATTGGATGAAAATTGTTTTGCACAAAGAAATCATGAATAATTAAAATAATAATACAAGACAATTTGGATGGATGCTTTTTTTATAAAAAATGTCCTTAAGGATTTATTCGAGTAATTGCTCAGGATTCAACCACCCCTTCCTCATAAAATAAAAGAAAAAGAAATCAACAAGAATTAAACAAATAAAACAAATCAGGAGATTATGATTAACAAAAACACAATTTGAGTAGCTAAATTGTTAGTGAAAAACGAGTGTAAAAACAAGAGTAATAACGAGTAAGAAAGAGACAGAGGAGTCTGTAGAAAAAGGTGTGTACAGGAGAGGAAATGCATGAATATTATAGTCAAACGACCCAAGGAAATTTGCACAAAAATTTGGAGGGTCCAGCCGTCCAGCTATTTCTCAGCATGATACACACGAAATATCAATTTTGATTTGTGACTAGTTCTTTCTTGATTAGATCCTTCAACAACCTCGGCCGCGGTTTTATTCACATTTTTAAACCTCCCATCACTTGTAATTTTTTTAGCGTGGATTTTGTTTATATATACTTCAACAGCCCCTTTGCAGTTACTGGTAATAAATTGAAAAGTCTAGATGAATAAAGGTTTTTAATGGCATCAATAGCAATAGATTAAAAGCTCACTAGGTGAACAATTTTAAGAGCTTAGATGGGTGACATATTTGAATTCCAAACAATTTAATTGAGCCCACTAGATGAATTAACTGAAAGCTCAAAGATGATGTTGGATCATCGAATTAGATTTATAATAATTCAAGTTACTTTACATTCAAACTGATTCAAGTCCAAGTCTTTGTTTGGTTTAAATGATTGACTTCTAAAGAAATATATTTTCAAAACAAATTTGTATTGAGACATAAGAGACTTCCTAAAAATGAAGAAAGAAAGTTGGTGAATATTTTTTTTGACTTTGTACTTCCTCCAAATAAAAAAATGAGTATTTTTAGTATTCTAAAGAAATAAAACTTCCTTACTATACTTCTTTCATACCAAACGAGTAGATTAGGTTGCTATTCACAATTTCACAGTATAAACCTCCCATCCTATGCATATATATTATTTCGTTTCGACTTGGGTCTTCACTCCAACACAATGTATGTCAATATATACAAAACGAATATCCATATCCTGTGCCAGAATTTAAGCTAAATTAGGTAGGACGTCAGAAGAATGAGACACCGATATATCTCATTCCCCTGACACGTGGAAAAAAAGATCTTGTGAAGATGCTAAACCTTTCAAAAAAGTGGAGCAATTATGTACGTTTGATAGTTTTCAGCTTCAATTGTCCAAACTCGTGGTAAATGCGGTACACGTTACTACGCCGACAACTAATAAGGCTATCTATAAGACAGGACAGCCGCATTATATGGGGCGGGTGTGCTTTCTTATGGCGTATGGATATAGGCCCCGCCCGCAAAATTTGCACTGGTCATCACCTGTGACGGAACGACAGGTAGCTTTCTCTAAAACCCCACGACATGTCATCCTTTTGTTTTCTGGAGAGCTTCTATTTCGAAGCTCACTTGGGCCCCACACCCGCCCCCATATAATGTGGTTATTTACTGTCCATTTGTCAACGACATGTCGTCTCAATGACCCACCTTAATAAAGGACAATTTTTGGAATCCAATTATAACAAAGGATACTTCTGTCGCTGTTTCTGACAGTGGAGGCCCACAGTGGGGCCCAATTTTAACCGTCTCTTTCTCTCCTCTTTGTAATCTCGTCTGAATGGTTTAATGACAAAAAAATATTTAATTTGAAGTTATATCAATTTTCATTTGAATTATTATAAATAGTAAAAAAAATCAAATTATTTTAATTGTATAAATTTTAATTTGAACTATCATAAATAGCAAAAAAATGTTCAAATTATAAACATTATATCAAATCTACCATTGATTAAAATTTTTGTCAAATATTATGTCTAATGTCAACATATACTTAACGGAATGTTTATGTGAATGACGACAGATGAAGTGTTATACACGTCACCTGATATTGGAAAAAAAACCCATAACAAATAAAACAATGTTGGTTCTATTACTTGCATTGTTTTTTGTTAATATATTTTAAACATAGACATTAAGGTAATAGAAACGGTGTCGTTTCTATTACCTTGCATTGTTTCTTATCAGCAAATTTTAAACCTCGACATAAAAGAAATAGAAACTATGCCGTTTTATCTGTTATGGATTTTTTTGACATTAGATAACGTGTATGGCACTTTAGCAATCATCGTCCACGTTAGCGTTCCGTTAAGTCCATGTTAGTATTTGACATAATATTAGATGAAAATTTTAACCCATGCAGATTTGATATAACACATATAGTTTGGGCCCTTTTTTTTCTACTTATGATAGTTCAAATCAAAATTGATACAATTAGAATAGTTTGGTCATTTTTTTTGCTATTTATGATAGTTCATGCTACTATTTATCATTATTCAAGCCAAAATTCATACAATTGAAATAGTTTAGACTTTTTTTTTGCTATTTATAATAATTCAGACCAAAATTGATACAACTGAAATAATTTGAATATTTTTTTGTCATTAAACCAAACCGAATTCTCAAATTAATTTCTAACACATTCAAATATGTAATTCGTGTAGCTTTTTTTACAAGTCATTTTATTTGCTCTAATCAGAAATCGAACTCATAACATTTTATGCTTAATACGACTCCATGCAATTTATGCAATTAATTAAGAATTTTTGTTATGTCTTATTAATAGCATTTCTTTTCAGACTTCTATTACCTCTTGGGTCACAAAGTGAGTTCGAGCTCTATAATAGTAATCGTGGAGTAGAGACAAGTCCCTTTGTTTGTCAGATGAGGGATTGTATTGGATTGGTTGTATACATTCTTTTTTGATAATAAAAGTTTAGACTTTATTGACCAAAACAAAATCTAGCTATGGTCGGTCCACTTGTGAATAATTACATTTATATAACAATGTTGTGCCCCACCTTCAGCTTCTTATGGCGTGATAGTGATCAAACACAAGCTAACGTTCAGCAGCGGACACAATGTACTGTTTCGACAAGGGGAAAATTGGAATTGCAGTAGATGATAAGTGAAGTCAGTCTGCACCTAACAAGAGTTGAGAAATTAGCATAAATTTAGAGGGTTCGAGTTTTTATTTTTTTTTGGTTCAGTTTTATGTTTTTCGGAGATAGTTTTAAATGAAATCGTTCAATCTACAGAAAATCGTAAATGTGATAATTAACACAAAACAGTATTAACAGTAATTGTTTGAAGATGGTGGATCAAAGTACAGTTGTAATTCAATTTGTCCAAAATTCTGCTCTGTAAGTCCGTTCTATTTCATGATATGACCATAAGAAAGAGAAGGGAAGAATAGACGAAAGAATTTCAGTAGCATTAAATATTAGGGCCGGTCTGCAAATCTGCAATGTTCGTTTGCAGTGAGAACAGCCTGGTCCTTGCAGCATTAAGAAATCAAAAATCCCTTGCAAAAAATTATTACTACCCTAAATTCAGGTAAAATGAAATTAAAATTGTCCTTTAATATAAAGAGCATTAAAAAGTTGTTACTAGGGTGGTTGATTTTGATTAAATTGATTAGTATCGTCAATCCTGTAATGTGCAATCAGGGAAGTACCATAGCAGGAGTACTGTTATATTTATGGATGATTGTAAAAATAAACTGTACAACCTGACAAACTTTTCTCAGTCTGATTCAACAAAAACGGAAAGAAAATTGTCCTCTCACAGTCACAGGTCCACTAGAGTTTACTTAATTCATCTACCAATTGTACTCCCGTATATATTGTCACATAAAGAATGCTCCGCTTGCTCAGAAAACAATCCCGCTGGAAGTATCTACCTTGTTCAAGTACACCATTTTTTTTTCTGGTGGGTGTTGTTACCTGGAAAGAATTTATATATCCAAAGGTAAAAATAAATGAAATCTAATTGTACGTTGTTATATTGTTGCTTGATTACATTGGAAAGTAATGATGGAAGCAGTCGCGGAGCCACATGAGGGGCTCGGGCCCCTGCTGCCGCCGGAGGAGGGCCATGGGATCCCCCTCCGGCGGGGCTCCGCCATGAATCCAGCACCTGCTAGGTTTCCGCCATTGGATGGAAGCAAAAAATATTCAAGTAGAGAAGACTCGCTATTCAACACCTTAAGATGCATGTCGAGTAAAATACAGCGTGACGTCCACTTATATGTTATCTTCACTAACACTCATGTGATGTGGTCTTTTTTAAGCCTTCTGAAGTTCTAACAAGCGGTATCAGATTTAAGTTCGACACAAATCGAGGACAAATATGAAAATGCAGTGGTGACATGGGATGAGTGCGGACGGGATGGATGGTGATCTTATCCATGGTTAGCCCACACGGCCACACTAAGCGAGAAGAACTGTGGTAGTTCTACTACTCAGATGAATACCCAGGTCGGTGTGTGGGCGGACTAGCACATGTGATGTAACCACGAAATGTATATATCTTTCACTATCAATAAAGAAATTTTGCTTTTTTTTTGTTTCACAGTTTCATGAGTACTCCTTACTCTTTTTTTTTTTATTTTTTATCAAGAAGAGATTTGCGTTTTGATTGATAACCAACTAAGTAAATGATCAGTATGTAGATAGACACCAACCGAGATATAATTTTAGTAGGTGACTGAAAACACTACATATCAGTTAGAGGGAAACAACCCAAAATATAATTTCGGTAAGTGACTGAAACTCAGCATATACCTCACCTAATAAGGCAGGACCTGTGATTAGAATTCGGGAGAAAATGGACCTAGCTAATAACTACTCCGTACGGTTATCAGATTAAAAATATCAGTACGTGAACGAAGATTTTAGGATATTATCGACTTCATTACTCTTGCTAGATTGATAGAATTTTTGGGGTCGATAACGACAGACTATTGAATTCGGTCTGCATAGAACCTAATAATTGGACGTAAAGATCAGATTACAATAAAATAAAATGATGATAAATAGTAATATATAGGGTAGGACCAAGAAGAGTAAATACCAAGTAACAGGAAAATCAGAATATCTGAGCTAAAATAGGTAGTAAACTATGTAAAATCCAGTGGCAGTAAAACCAATTCAAGGCTCTGTTGCAGATTTTGCACCCAATAGAAAGGAAACTAACATGTAAATGGCAGAAGCAAGAGAAGATTCGTGACCATGTTGAAGATTTCTAATTCCATGAAACCATTTTTACATGCAATTCAATACTGACAATTGTCAAGTTTCTCTTGCTTTTTTTTTTTCGTCTCGCATTGGAGAATTTGTATTGATAAATTTTTATTGTAAGTAATTGGTAGCAGGAACTGTAAGGTCCGGTAGGTGTTAGGGTTAAATTTGCAAAGGACAAAAATAATACGTTCCACCACAGTACGTTGTTTCTCCAGAAGGACCATGCTTCAAATATGCAACCATTTTTATTCGTGACTTTGAAAATGGCCTTTTGCACACAGAGCACATGGAGCTTAATGGGTTTGGATTACGACCTTTTTCTCATAAATTTCATTCACCTTTTTCTTCATATATTATTTTTGTTGTTGCATCAAATAACAATGAAATTCAAAGGTCATGTGCACACAAATCTCTTAATCTCCTGCAAAATAAACAAAGGTCAGAGATATAAACAAAAGTCAGAGCTAGAAGGTTAGTCCTTCGAAGTCACTCTAACTCTCAAATTAGTGGAGATATTTTGAGGAGATACTCTTTAGAGCTAGTAGAATGTATTTTACAATGATCTCATGAGGTTCTATTTATAGAACTCTTGCTGAAAGTGGTTGAGGCCTTGAAGAGAGTATTTTTAGCTTTCTTGAAATTTGAATGAGAATATCATGACGATTTCTCTTGATTTCTAAGATATACTATATCAACTCTATTCTACATAAAATAAATGTGTACTTTAAATTTTTAGAAGATAGACCTCCTGAATCTTAGACTTTGTGATGCTGGGCCTCGTACTTCTATTAAGCCTTGTGAGTCTGGATGCGTGCCATGCCAATTTTTATTGTTACGACACATGGTAATTTTTCCTTTTTGCACATTTTTTCCAGTTTCCTTTTTTTTTTTTGACTAATCTAGGACCACCTTATCAAAGACTGAGTTGGCTTTGATTTATGCTTTACATGTGCTCTACTGCTACCCATGTCAGTCAATACACGCTGAGTTAAAGAGTCTACTTCACACAATTCACACATTCTCTAATTTTTCTTCTCAGCTTTTTGGCTTTGAATTCGATAGATGAAAGTGTAAATCATTTGCGCAATTATCATCAAAAGCTAACCTTTCGTTCCCCATATTATTTTGTTTGTTCTTCTTTATGTCACAACTTATATTCCGTTCCTGGTAAAATGTTTTTATAGAGTTGCTCATTTCATAATCATAAGTTTTCTTTTCCTATTTTTATACTAACAGTGATTTTGAATCTTGCAGTTTTCAATCACTGATATCATAAACTATCCTATGTTTGAGGATTGCACGAGTTGATACACTATTTATGAACATCTCGTACGTTAAGTTCTAGAGTCGATTCGTGAGAGCGATAAATTTTGGATAAATATACAATAGCATGTGTTGAAATGTATTTTCTAATTACTCCTATAAAAATTAGTCCTACTGTTCTTTTCACTTGAACTTATTTCTACATGGTGTTTAATAGATTGATAAATTTAATAGATTGTATAATAAAAAAAGAGTAACGAGTTTTTTAAAAATCACAGTATATATAGTCGCTTCTTTTTCTCTCAACCTTTCTTTTATTTTGTTCTCGTCGTCTATATTCTTTAGTAAAAAGGGGTGATTTTTGGGCTTTTTCTTTTTGTCTAAAATCACCCCTTAACACATCTTTTTATCAATTTATCTTTTAAAATAAGTAGATTTTTCACACATATTTATATTATTTTTATTGTTGTGATTTCTTCGTCTTGTTACGACGTTTGGCTTTATCATCTTTGTTGTGGAGTTCTTATTTTTTGTGTAGGCAATTCAGAAGTTTAGACAATTAATACATTTAATTCGGCAGGGTTAAAAATCAAATCATGATCGTTAGTGTGTTGCAGATTTGGAGTCATAGGTATTTCAGTTATAATATTTTAAAATGTATATGTTTTAAGCCGATTTGTTGTGTTATTAACCCAGATGCCTTGAATTTTTTCATTGTTTTATTATTTAAGGGTTTTAACCGATTTGAATTCATATTTTTATTGATGTATTACTAGTTTAAATGAATAAAATTATCTTTTATTGTAAAAAAAATCACAGTATGTATAAATAGTAATATGATTTTATATATATAAACATCCATATCTTTCAGGTCATGCGATATAATTCTTTGGTTTGTCATATTCTAGTGAGAAGAAGCATGTGGATTATGTATTATATTTGCTTGTTATTCACTCCATGGTTGATGTCGTCCCCTCTGGGAATCAAATATAAGATTGCGTTCCAAAAGCTATTGATTAGCTGCATGGAGTTCATCACTTACTAGGTTAATATTGCTCTGCATATAATCTCTATGATTGGCAAATTTCCAAGTCTCTTGTCTAGATCGATCCCGCCAATATTGCCAGGATCCCATTTTAAGGAAATGGCCCCCACTCCCACCAACCAAAATGGGCAATCCCAACATTTTCTATTGTGAGACTTCGTTAAAGCTCAAAATTTCTATTTTTCCATCATATTAACATGTATGCAATTAATTCAAGTGGTTAGTTATATGTGTTACTGCATACATTGTTAATATTTAGTTTTAGGACTCGATTTCTGATGATTAGTATATTAATTATTAAATTAATAATTTGTTACAAGTGTAATTAGCTATTAACATTTAAGAATTGCTATGCATCTAAACTATCATTTTTTTTCTTTTCTCCCTTTTTATTATTTTTCCTATGACTTGAAAAGGAAGCAGAAATTACGGGGGAAAAAGAAAATAAGCCGCAAAAGTCAGGCTTTTAAAAGAGAGGAGAGGGATGAGGGGTCCAAAAACGTCTAAAAAACAAAGTTGAATGAAAGGTACTGACTTTGGAAAGAAAAAGAAAAACTTTTGTAATTGAGAGGACCATTTAACCACTATTAATGAAGACATGTCGACGACATATAATACAAGAGTCTGGTTTGAAAGCTGTTGCATGGCCACACAACCTCATTTTCTTCAAATTCTTGAGATTCTTCATTTTCATTGCCTTCTTTATTTTAAATCACTTTCTTTCATCACCTTTTTATCCCCTCGCTTTATTTTCTTTTGCACTTTCTTTCTGGGAAACCTAAAGTTGTGCATGCATGTAGCTGTTGTAGTAGTACTGCTCATGTCGGACGTGGCCTGCAAAGTTGTGGTCTTCTTGCCTCGTAATCGTCTTGGATCCACCATAATTTAACAGTTTTTGACTTTGATCGATTCTTTGTTTTTTTAAATAATTAATTAGCAAACAATGTGCCAATTTTTATTCTTTATAGGTTCCATAAATTGGAGTATCATTGATCGTCAATTAGCTTGGCACTATTGTAAGAGATATCCCCATCATACATAAGCTTCCCATTGTTAATTAAAAAATGAAGATTGTTCATCGAAAAAAGGCAAGAATGTAGCTAAAAAATTAGGAAGTCAACAAGGTTTGATTCGAGCTTGTTAATTTCGTTTGAGTTATGCAAAACTTTGGTTACATCAAGGTTGGCATAGGTATTCTGTTTCTTAACGATTGATAGGTCCATAATTTATTAAGATATTATCCATTCTATATTTTAAGTCCGTATAGTTTTGTTCTTTAAAGTGCATCTTTGAAAATTAAGAAAAGAATGTTTTAATAAGTGATTTTTAGTCTCGCTTTTTAATCAATGTGGGGAGATTAAAAAACTAAATATATCTAGACAGTAGTTCCTCCATTTCACAATTTATGTTTCTTTGGATAAAATATTTTTTGTCAAAATAAGTAATATTTTGTAAAATCGAGAAATTGTTTACTGCTTTGATTCATATTTGTCCTTGTATTAAAATGACTTTTAATTACTATATTTAAGTTGTTCTACAAAAATAGATAAGGCTAATGTAATAAATTATCACTACAATTAATGTAGATTAATTACTTTTTTAATATTTATATCAAAACCTTAAAAAAAATATATTGTGAAATAGTGGGAGTATTTTCTTTGCCAATATCAATTAATTAATTTGGGAATACTAAGTGAACTCATTCTAATCATTCAAGTCAGCTTTTGTAATTATTTATGTACAGTTTCAATCTTCAATTCCAAAGCAACGCAAAGCACTTTGAGATAAATGTGATTGGAAAAAAAAGAAACCATGGCAAGGATTTTTTCCGTGTTGGTTAAAGGCAGGACTGCCGCGCCATTTTTTTATTGTAATTTTAATTTATTTGAAAGGGAGGAGTTGGGGGGTTAAAATGAATTATATTGTTTTTTGCGCCAAGACTTTGGCTAAGATCCATGTGACTTTGTCTATCCATGACTCTTTTTTATGATCATGGTTGAAAGGAATCTTGCTTTACATTTTGTCTTTGTTTAAAACCAAATTATGCTAACCCTCACTTTAATTTGAACCAACCAACATATGTTCACTTACGTCTCTCATGTCTCCTTTGCAAATTTTATATTTATCTACGTAATTAAACTATTTGGTGCTATCCCAATTGTCCCCCGTTGTCCTCTCTTTTTTAATCCATGTTTGCGTTAACTTTATTAATCGTTTTTTTCTATAATTGTGCTATAAGTGCCTTTTTTAGATTCCCATAATTATTGTTTCAATCCTTTCATTATTTTAGTTGAAATGAATACAGCAATGTTACATGTTTACCTTTGGACTGCCCCAAAAAGAGAGTAAAATTATGAATGAAAGCAAGTTTTGTACATTTTAAACAGGACATTGTTGATTTTTGATATGTTATTACTTGGTAAGAATATCTTTTTATGGGCTAATTTCAGTTTTACTATATATTATTTACTTATATATGTTGATAGAGTTTATAACATTATTGTACTCCCTTTACTTCAAAATGATAGTCGTTTAAGATTCCGACATATAAATTAAGAAAATACTTAATACGTATAAGATTTAATTCAAATTTACACTTTTATCCTCTGATTATTTAGTAAGTTTAAAAATTGTATTAGTTATGATGCATCTATGGAGGGACATAACTGAAAAAAAATATAATAAATGTTTTCTTTAAGTTGTGGAAAGACAATTATTTTAGAAAAAAGACTCTTCTTTTTTTCTATAAAACAGCGATCATTTTGGAACAAGAGAGTACTTTTTTTTTCCCGATCAACAGAAGATTTTATTGCTCCAAATCTGCTGCCAAAACGGCACAAATATAATCATAAGAAGAAAACTCCCAAACAAACTATCTTTGAAAAGAATTAGCCACTCGTATAGTTGCAGAGTTTGCAATATGCGTTCTACTTTTGTTATATCTATCATTTAATATCACAAATAAACATTCTTGTAAAAGAATGAGAATGTCTAACTCTACCCCAACAACTAATTCCTAATTCACTTCTTCGGAAATTTAATGAATAATATTTGTCTTACTTATAAAAACCCCCTAAGGACTAACTATTAGTAAAAGTTTACACAATGTACTAATAAATTATAATTAAGTTTCTTTTTTTTTTCTAAAAAGAAATGGAAGAATGATGTCTTTTTGTGCAAATTTACAAGACAACGTGCCTTTTACAAAAGATTAAAAAACCAACAATATAATATACAGACAAAAAACTGCGCAACTAGTAGAGTTACTTGAGTTATGATGGCACGAGGAGATACTTGAGGTATAGAATTTACTTTGAAAAACTTACAGAAGCCAAGCAGTAGTTGCCTACTTTTCTTCATTTCACAGCAAAAAAATAAGTGAAAATTGCAAGTAGAAGGGAAAGTGAGAGATCAAAGAATGTACTTGGGTGGCAATGGAAATGCAAGGGAACTCATGGACCCCTTCGGAGACAAAAACAGTCCTGGGATGGGGTAGGAATTGGAGGGTGAGATCAGTGGGGAAGACTTTGGCAAAAAATGAGACAACATCAGATGTGAATCTTGGGTCTCGTTACATGCGTTTCGAGGCAAAATGAAGCAACGTTAGGTGGCAGTACTCAGTTAGCTCATGGCCTATTGCAGTCTGCAGATGCCGGCTATACATCCTTTCTGCTAACTATTTAATGCATGTTGGGGAATATTTCCATCACCATAACCAAATAAGATTTCCCAAAAAACATGAAAAAAAACATATGCATGGTTACTTAATTACAGCAGCTTGATAATTGGAATTTAAAAAAAAAAAACAGAAAGTAATTAAAAGGGTAACTACAAGTGACTCAGAGAAAAGACTTGACGATGGATTGAAAAGGGTAAGTGACGAAGGAAGCCAAGAGAGCCTGGTGAGGTCAAGGATGGGAGAGCGACCGAACGAGAGTATAAAATTAAGAAAATTTGTGAAAATAGTATAGAAAAATGACTGAAAAATAAGTGAATATAGTGCGGTGAAATCTCATATGTAGTGAAAATCTTAGGCATATATATGGTGAGAAAGATTTGGGTTAAAAATCTATGTGCATATATCATATAGATGATATATTTAGGAATTAACAAAAATTGACTACAAATAAATAAAATACTCATAGAAATCTAATCGAACTATAATTTTTTTCAGTCACGAATTTTGTTGATCTTTTTTATAATTTATTTATTTACCATTTTATTTTTGTGATCACCACAGCATGAGGCAAGATTTATATTTTAGTTTTTAATTATATATGTAAGGAAATTTTCGTATCAATTTTTGTGCAACGAAATTAATCTCTTTCATGACATGTAGGAATCAAATGGGTTAATAACACTAACGGTCATAAAAGTTTCGATTTTGTTCAGTAAAGTCACAAAACTCGTTTCTTTTTCAAGCTGGTTACGAAAGTCTCCCTTTTTTTCAACCAAGGTGAAATCTGCCGTTTAAATGAACTGAATCCGGCAACCATGACACGTATACTGCCACATAGCACCGCGTAGATTGTGTACTTGACAGACAAAAATCTCTTGCTCTTCTTCTCATTCTCTGTCCTCTAAATTCAGATATGACCACCATTACCACCAGATCTATTTTCTACCAAAAGCAAAAAATAAAAAAGCCAAACGAAAGCTAAAAACCAATAGCAATTGATTTACTACTTAATATTGATCCCAAAACTGAAATATACAAACAGATAATTGGCCCAATTGAATAAACAATATCAATGTCCGACATAAGAATCGACAAAGGAGTGAAATGGAAAGTGGAGGCGAGATTTGCGGGTGGCGACGGCGAGGGAGAGGACGCAAACAAGTTAGAGAATCGTGGGTGGCAACAGCGAGGCGAGATTTATGTTTGCGTTTGAAACCCAGCAAGCAACAACAACAAGATTTGCTCTATTCTTTATGTTTTTTGTTTCTCTTTTTGATTGTTTTTTGTTGCGGGTCTGATTGCCTAGTGCTTTGATAATGGAGGAAGTTGTGGACTTCATTTGTTGATTTATGACTGAGTTGTGGTGGTTGTGCTGTTATGGCGGTGGTGGGTGGTAATGGTTGTGTGGTGGAGTTTGAAAGAGGTGGCTAGTTCTTGGAGAGCTGTAGTGGGGTTGATAGTCGTGGTTAGTGTTGCAGTGATAGCGGTTTGGTTTGGCTTTTGTGATGGTAGTCGGTTCAGTAATGGTGGATGTTGAATGGTGGTGCCTAAGACTTAAGAATGATGTGTTATGACATGTCTACGTGGACTGACAGGTTATCCATGTGGTTCTACATGTCATTATACGTGTAATGTAACGGTGGCCCATTTTCGGCTAATGAAACGGGCGTTTTGACCTTGATTCAAGAAATATGAGACTTTTGTGATCAGGTTGAAAAAAAAATGATTTGTATGACTTCAGTGAACAAAGTTGAAAATTTTTATGACCCTCAGTGTTATTAACCTGCACCAATTAGAATATGCTTTATAGAAGGTAGCATATCGACTTGAAGAAAAATTAC
>CAODLS011291681.1:0-14249 GCA_948243855.1 Flueggea neowawraea | reverse complement strand
GAGGTAAATGTAAAATGTTCTTTACAAAATAAACATATTATCGGATAATTTTAAAAACTTATGAATATATTCTTACTGAAATTATCTTAAAAAACGAGCTTTGTATTGTACACATATATTTTAGTTTACCAGAAGTAATTTTTTATGCTCTCTAATTACGGTTGAATATCCAGATTTATGCTATGGAGATTAAGGTAAAGAAAGATGATATTAGAAGGTGAACTTTAATTATACAAGCTATACTGAAGCATCATTTTGTAAAAACGATGCTTTTGAAATTTTCATTAGATTTGAGTTAATTAAAATGTTTTTTTTATCAATAGTTAACTAAAATGTTACTTATATCAAAAAAATAACAATTAAAATGTTAATATTGAAAACCCCGTTTCTATTGGTGTCAAACGGATCTATTTAAATATAAAAAGAGGAAAAAAATGAAAATGAATTGATCCTCGATCAAATACATAGAACAATTGATCCAATAAACCATTAATCATAATTATTCCTTCAAAGAACAAATGAACCAATAATTATATATTTTAGTGCCCGCACTCCTGCTCAATTACAATTTAATGCTACATAATTTTTTCTTTTCAATGCTACATAATTTGACATCCAATAATTATACTATAAAGCCATTCAATAATGTTTTTTGGGGTCAAAAATGAAGAAGGCAATGATCTGGTTCGGGTACTATGAATAGAAAATCCTTCTTCATTTGTCAATAAATTAATGCATAAGGGACACTTTTTTGTTAGAATTGCTAATTTCAGGAATTCAATGCATAGAAATAATATTAATCTGTTAATAACTTACAGCTAGCGATTGTTAGGTTGTTCCTTTCATCAAACTCATCAACATATATTTATAAGATCTGCTAACAAAAAAACAAAAGAAATTGATGCCAACAGGCATTGAATCTACTAGTATTGACGTCGTCTCTGTCCTAAAAATCAAAATTCAATTATTAGCGAAAGTTCGATGAGAAAAAATAATGAATTATAATATATTTACTACAGTTTTTCTTCCCCTTTGAAAAGAAGCCATGGAGCTTATTCGTGCGACGGAACTTCCGATGAAATCACAAAAAGCCAATGAGCACTCTTTCGGAAGACTTGCGAGGGGTTGCTTTCCCTCGAGTCATTCCCTTGTAATGTCTTTTTTTTTTTTAACTTTTTTTTCTTTTGGCATGAATGACTAAAAGCCCCCATTCTGACCAAAAATAAGTTGCATCAAACCGTCGCTAATATCTAATCAGCTACTAGATATTGCGACGAGAGTATGTCGCCAATATGAGTCGCTGCCTAATGTTAGGGCCTAATCAGGGACGAAGCCACACTTAACTCGAGAGAAGGGGACCCACCTGTTTCCATCCCCCCTTTATGTAATATTAATCTTGGTATGAAATAATATCAAAATGCAACGATCAAGTCGCATCGTCTGCTGTCAAGTCTTCAACAAAATTTGATTATGACTTTGTCTCTGCATCTGAACCGTACAATTAACTATGGACAAAATCGCGTTGTCTCTAACTTGGTGTGTTTTCTAATGTCTTTAGATTCCAAGCAAGCTCAGACGATAGATTAACTCGTGAGAGTCCACTCACAACAGTTCATACGTATACGCGACTAGAAAAACACAAATAATTTTAACTTGTTTTTTATATATATAGTTGCTGCTCATAAAATTTAAACTCAAAATTTAGCCTAAAAATCATTGCTTATTTACCAGCTAAGTTATCCTCATGAATAATAATTTTAAGTTGTTCTGCAAAAGTGTTTCAATCAACTAACTTATTGAATACATCATATAGAAAACCATGTTTATAAACTCTTATTTATATTTCAAACATGCCAACACATTTTTGTTGGAATAGTTTAGTTTAGAAGATGTATAGATGAAGCAGCTAGCTAGCAATGTTTAATTCGAAATAAGTCAAATTTTGTCATATCGGTGCTGATTTTTTGTATTACAAACTTGGAATAAAGTAACATGGTACTATAATTATGCCTTGCAACCATTAATCAATGTGGACGGAGAAAACACCTGTAGCAAACCGAAACCATTAACAGTGACGGTGCGTGAAAACGAAATGGTTCTCTACGTGGATATATTTCAAGGTTGATCCTCTTCTGATTGGCTTTAATTTGTCTCAAATTTCATGGCCGGTTGATGCGAGTGACGCCCCGTAATAGGAAAATCTGGTATGACTATGGAAGTGAGATATTTTGAAGGGAGTGAATTATTTTTTAGTTGTTGTACATAAGATTTGAACTTAAAATTTGGTCTACACATTTTTATTTATTTATCAGTTGAACTATCTTTTATAAATAAAGAGGTGAGTTACTAACTAAGTGGTCTTTTTAGGTCAAGTAAAAAGATAAGGACGGATGCAAAACAAAAATTAGATATATATTACGGTTCAAAAAATATATAGTTTGTAACATAAAATATATATATATATATATAATGACAATTATAATAAATCAAAAATTTATAAATTGAATTTTTATAAATTGCATTGACATTTGTAACTCATATAATAATCTCACAATACATTCTATTTATTAAATGCAAGATTATATTGAAATTTTAAGAATTGTTTACCAATATAATTAATGTTAAATATTTTTTTAAAATCCTTGAGAGATTAGTTGGCCCTCCTCGCGTCGGGAATCTGCCCACGCATGTCATCTATATATTAATTTTTTGGGACGTGGAGTTTAATAAGTGAAATTAAAATTACAAAAAAAAATTATTGTTATTTTTTTATTATTTGTTTCTTTTACTATTTTTATCAGAACATTTAAAACTAAATGAAAAGATTTTCAATGCTGTAAACTCCTTTCTCTTCTACCTATTTTAATTGAATGTAATAGTATAAATATTTATTTGACGTAAAATAGAGTCTGGATAAATTCTCTGTGATTTCCTATTTTGTGTAGTGGGACAATACGCAAGTACAAGATTCTTTACATTTTTGTGGCTATTTTAAATTGTGTGATATAATATAAGGTCCATATCATATAAGTTATTGAATCGGTTGGGAGTTCAAAGTCGGTCCAAGCAATTATATATTAGATGTTATTATTCAATTAGAATTTAAATGTCAACACTTAGAATGAGAAAAGAGAGAGAGAAGCGATGTTATTTCTAAGACTAATAGACTTATAGTTCATTATTACTAACATCAACTTGAACGTTAAGAGATTGTTGAAAATAGCAAAAAGATAAGAAATGAGTGAGGATGGGGTGCGGAATAATTGAAGAGTGTGAAATGGGTATATAAGAATGAGAAAAGTCCAAATGCCTCTCACACTTCAAGCCCAACATAAAGTTAGTCTCCCATGCATGCATGTGAAGAATATGGATAGGGTCCGGTCCGTTCAAGGTTTCTAATGGAATTCGTAGGTTCGATTCTTTTTGGAGCAGTTAAAATAACTTATAAAAACAAGATTATTTTCAAGATAATTGATTGGGAAATCTATTATTCATCGTCATTGTCACAAGTTATTTGTTTTGATTCACCGGGAAGCAAGCTTCCATTTAATGGAGTGGACTTATTAGCATTATATGTTTGGTCTTGTAATGTAATTAACTCTTCTGAGCTTTAAGATTATTCGTTTTTGATTGATTGATTAATTGTAACTTGAATCTTCATACATATAAAACAAGAAGTGTAAATTAGTTGAAAACCTGTGTTGTGGTAATGAAAAAAGCTTAAAATTTTCAATTAGTTTGGGGAAAAAATCCGTGCTTTTCAATATTGGGCAAAGGACATATATATGCAAAATTGTAAGTTCAGGTAATTTTTGATATGAAGTAGAATAGAGAAGGAACGAAGTTCACCCATT
Organism: Flueggea neowawraea; assembly: GCA_948243855.1. NCBI lineage: Eukaryota > Viridiplantae > Streptophyta > Magnoliopsida > Malpighiales > Phyllanthaceae > Flueggea > Flueggea neowawraea. Next base: position 10,395 of record CAODLS011291681.1, on the reverse strand, counting down.
GGTGCCTATATACCCACCATATTATCAATTCATTAATGATGGACAAAGACACAATCATATCCATGCGGGAATAAATAATAGAGATGAAACAATCTACATTTTTTACCCTATTCCTAATATGCCCTTATTAAATTCTTTGAGTTCCAATGCAAAAGACTTGATCTATCTTATTAATAGACAATATTAATTATTACATGTTAAGGTTAAAAAGAAAAAATACAACTCATTTAATACCCTTCTTAAACTACTAATAATAAAAAAAAAACAAAATTCGTACATGTTCTAATACATGTATCAAACAAATTAACAAGTGACGCATAGATTAATGTGTAGAAACATGCAATTACATTCAATATCTATTAATTTACGTGTCATTTGTTAATTTTGTTGATGCATGTGTGGGAATATGCACTAAGAGTAAGTAAGAATTTTTCAAAAAAAACTCACATAAAATGGGATAGAGGAAGTAATTAGTTTATAAATTGTGAGCTAAAAGTAAAATGACTTCAATAATCTAAGAATTCACTTTTTTTACAAAAAGAGTCACTCACCTCATATATTAGAGTATTAATAGATTCTTCTCTCTCACCAAATACTTTTTGTGGTATTTAACCGCTTAGCTTCTTAGTTGGTAGTCCTCTCAGGACTAGTATACTAACTATTGAACCAACAAGTTTATTGACATTTAAAAATCCACTTTAATAAAGGCTTATTTGAGTGAAAGAAAATGAGCTTTCTTGAGAAATTATTCCTTAATTTACTAAAATTAAGGTCTCTTAAGTCTATATCACAAATCCTAGAATTCCAAATAAAGAAACCAATTACCTATCTTAAAGACAGAAATTTAATTGTGCTCAATATCACAAAGTCTACGATCAATTAATTGAGTATAATAAGGTAGAATCCTAACAACTATATAATGAGAATGTAGAGTTACAACCATTTTTACGGCTTTGGCTTCAATTCATTTTTACTGTTTTCTGTTTATTTTTATTTTTTGAAATAAAATAAAAAATAATAGAAAATTTTTTGTATGAACAATTTTTTTTTTATTTTTCTATTTTTGTTTTCTAAAAAAAATGAAAATTTTCCATAACTAAAAAGGTCCATAATTTTTTAAATGCCATGTTTTCACTGATTATGCGCTCTTTACAATTCCAAAATCTTCTCTCTCTCTCTCTCTCTCTCTCTCTCTCTCTCTATCTATATATCTATCTTTGTCTCCATCTTTCTTCTCTGCTGCCATAGCTAATCCTCCATCGCCAGCCCTGCCTTGCTTTCTCCACAACTTCCTTCTCCTCCGCTGCAACAATTTCATTCCTTCCTCTGTTGCACAATTACAAAATTAGTCCTTAAAGTTGTGAAACTACACAATTAAACATTGAAACCCCTTAAACCAGCTTAAAGAAAATTGTAAATGTCTTTTACACTATGTACACCAATAGAATAAATTTGTAAATGGTATGTACATTTGTGTACACTTTTCTATATATGATAGAATAAATTAAAAAGCGTTATTTAGTAAAAAATTAGATTTTTTTCAATTTTTTTAAAAGTAGCATTTTTTATGTTTTCTACTATTGTGAACATTTTGTACACACCTGTCTACGATTGTACACCCTTTGGAAAAAAAAATCTTCTCTCTTCTAAATTTCTCACGAAATCTCACTATGATGGGCCAATTTCCCACACATTTCTAGGAAGTAGTATTTTTTTTTATATTAGATTCAACTTTCGTGGTATTTTGAATGGATGGTTTTGAGGTTTGGGATTTTTAAGAATTGGTATTTTTTGGCTATAAAAGTGTTATTGTAATACTCCGTCATTTTCGATTGGATTTCTATAGCTAGTTGTTCAATTTCGATTCGGTTCTTAAGCATTTTCAATAATGATTTGATGATTTGGATGATGAATTGATGTTTGATGTTGGTTTATGGATATTTTTTTTGAGGGTTTAGGTGTAGTGAGCCCTGAGTATGGTTCGAGCTAGGTTGGAAGTGTGAAACAGCACGTATATGGGTTGAAAGGGTCACAACGTGCGTTGTCTTGATTTTAACGTACGTCATCTAGAAATAGAGCAAAACGTTTGTCATCAAGACACAACGTACGTTATCTGGGGGGCAAGGATGATCAACGTACGTTGACTTAGAATGACGTGCGTTGTGTTGTGTTTCTGCGGAACCGTGGCTACTGGATGTATCATAACATACGTTGAAGGTGAACGTACGTTGTGGATGATAGTAACGTACATTATGCATGAGAATGATATACGTTGCTTTGTTTTTTTGCTAAAATGGTGCGTTTTGATCTGTCCGTCTTTATAACCCCCAAAACCCGACCCCTTCATCATTTTCACTCAATTTACACTCAAAACTCTCATAATCTCGTCTGAATCACTCTCTCATTGTTCACCCATCATTGCTTAACATCATCTGAGGTAAGATTACACTTCTCTCTTGATTTTTACTTCATTTTCATGCCTTGTTTTCTCATTTTTTTTGTTGAAGCCGAAAATGAAATGGGTTTTGAATTTTGATTGTTTATGTGGTAAGTTGTTAGATTATTGTTCTTGGAGGTTAGATTAACAGAAATCCAACTTAGAATCAAGAGATTTGATGAGCTTTTTGTGGAGTTAGGGTTAGTTTCGGGTTTGGTGGATTTTGGCCGAAATTGTTGTTTGTTTGGTGGATTTGTTGATAGATTAATGTTCCTGAGGTTGATATTTTTAATATCCCGTCCGTTCTAACCGAAATTCGGTGGTATTCCGTCTAGACTTCATAGGAATTCAGGGTTTTGAGATGTTAGCCTCGATCAAGAATGTTTGGAGGTGGTGTTGCATGTGCAAGTCACGTTGAAGGTCATCTACGTGCGTAGAGAATGGTACTACGTGTGTAGATCATGGTTTGAGATGGACTGTGAACGTGCCTACGCACGTCTGCATGAGTTGGAGAACTCTATGCACGTTGGACGTCATTCGAACTTGAATCGTGAGTGAGGGAGGTGATCTACGTGCACAGTATGCGGTATTACACACGCTGATCCAAGATCTGACAAAGAGAGGTCACCAGGTCTACCGTCTACGTACTTTGCATAAGGTTGCTTGGATTGGAACGCACGTTGATTCTAGATCTGAGGGTGGGAAGTCATCAGATCCGCCATCTGCATACGTTGAAGCCTTGTCTACACATGTAGACCTTTATTCAGTGCACGTAGAACCGGGCACAAGGCACGTAGATGTGCCAAGTCTGGACCCAATTAAGTGAGATGCCACGTCTCAGTTCTGTGGGTCTATAAATACACCCGACCACTTCTATCTTCTATCATAACTCATCTCAACCACCAAAATTACTCTCTCATCTACTCCTTTGCACTCTCCATCACTCCTCAGTACTTTTATTACAATTTTTAAGGTAATAAATGTCTTTAAATCCCTTATTTTCTTCATTCTTGCTTCATATTTGTTCATATAGGGTTTTGAACGTATCTTGGAGTTTTATTCTGATCTTCCTTTTCTGTTGTAAAAGAAGTTAGATATGGGTAGATTGTGGTTGGTTAAGGTTGTAACAATGAGATTCTAGCTTTGGTTTTCAGAGATTTCGTGTTTGAACGAAATGGATTTAAGGGTTGGAGTTGAAAATACTTAGATATTGAGTTGGGTGTCAAGATTTGATGATTGGTGTCTATAGGGTCAAGAAATATGAATTTAAGGGTTGAGATTCTTGATGATTTTGAGGTTGTTTGTAGGAATTGAGGCTAGATCCTTGCTTAGGAGGCTGATTATAGCAAATGTGGGTGATTGCTCGGTTGGGTGTTGATCGAAATGAGAGTTTGGATATTTTTGAAATAAGTTTCTAGTGAAGTTGAGGATTAGATGGCATTTGTGTTGCATACATACATTCAGTATTGTCATAGTACCATATCTTGATATTTGTTGTGTTGTATCTGTTACAGCCTCGTGTGCCTACCAGCACAAGCAACCACCCACTAGCGGTGTTTGACTAAGTCCTCAGTGTTGGATGTCATGTGAGTGAAATGACAATTTCAGAAACATAGGTTGTGTCTTCAAAACTCAGTATGTTTTTTTTGGTATGTCTGGATATAATATGAAATCAGACTAATAATTATTGGATTAATTAATAATCAAGATTATGTGATTATTAATAACCAACATTTTGTTATGAAAAATCTAAAGTATATATATAAGAGTATTTTGTACAAGATGGAATAACGAAAACTCTGATATGCATGATTGATTGTGAAATACTATACATATATAACCATCTGATATGGGGACACCTAGATATGGGGTACGTAGCCTTTAGTATACCAATACTTTGTCAAGGCCCTAGTTACCGGGATAATGGGGTGACCGTGTATCCGGCTAGATATATGCTTAAGACAATCAGGTGGCGGAGTCCACGCTGCTATTATGAAATCAAATGTGGTCCCGTACTACAAATCAACAAATATGTATATATATATATATATATTTTGGAATACTGTCTGAATGCATGTTATATGATCTGGATGCGAACATTTTTTTGCAAAAGGAATTTCAGAATATATACTATATATGTAGTGTGTATAATATATGGTATATACGTATATTTGGATGCGGTATTTTTAAACAGCTTTCAAAACTGTCTTTATGAGGCCTGGAGTCAATCTGGAGTGTTGTTTCCTTACTAAGGATTCTTACCTTTTTCTTCTATTTGTCTATTTTAAACCTCTTTTTCAGGTGATATTTTGGACGTTCAGCATCTGTTCGGTACCTCGATCCTAATGAGACACTTCTTCTCTATAGTGAGTGCCCCTCATTCGGACTCTACTTTTGTTCAATCATTAGAGCTCCACATCAGGCTACTGTTGGGAGACTGGACTACACATTTTATATTTTGGGATACTGATATTATTTCTAACGGTTTTATATTTTTACTGATATTATTTTTCTATCATGTATATACCTATGTATATATATATTTATGATTTTCTTTTATTTATAAACATTTTAAATAAATGTTTGGATAAGTCGGGTAGAATGTCTGTATCTCTGAGGCTTGTGGGGGATGGATCGGGCTCCCATAAATGGTTCACCTTATACGCCAGTCACGACCCGGCTTTAGGTCGTGACAAATGTGGTATCAGAGCCTAGGTTTTGTATATTTTGTATAGTAAGGGTCGGTGTAGAGCATAGGTACCTTTGATTGAGTCAGTCTAATTGCTTCTGTACATCCTTCTGATATATGTCTCAGTACTGTGGCAATCATGTAGCATTCTAACATATGCATATATGTTATGTCTGTCTGTATCTATAGATATGACTCGTAGTTATGGTCGAGGTAGACCTAGGCGAGAGCCTATCAAGCCCACTGCTCAGTCTGTTGTGGATCCGCATGATTCACATAGTGCACCAGAGGTCGTAGTGCCAGCACCTCAACAGCAACTTTAGCTTCAGCAGCTTCTCACAGCTCAGATGGAGATGTTTGAGAGTATGACCAAATTTCTTGAGTGCTTAGAGATAGCTCTGTCGGGTCTGGCAGCACTAGATCCACCAGCAGTAGATCAGCTAGCTCTACTAGCAGGAGCAACTTTAGTTCCGCCTATAGGGCCACCTGATTAGCCACCTCAAGGAGATTGCAGTTGTTGCTCCAATGGTTGCACATGTTGCACCATGGACCAGAGAGGATGATATTTTGGATAGATTCTTAAAGCTTCAGCCACCTAGATTGTCAGGAGTGATGAGGGAGGACCCCTATGATTTCTTCCTTGAGGTGAAGCATCGTTTTGAGGCTAGAGGTATTACTGATGATGCTAGCAGGATCAGACTCTGTGTATTTATTCTGAGTGGCTGAGCAGCCAGGTGGTGGAGGAGCCTTAAGGCTCAATGAGGTTTTAGTTGGGCCAAATTCAAGGAAGAGCTCATTGCGTCTGTCCTCCCTCGGAGTATTTGGGACAAGAAGGCGAATGAGTTCAGTGATTTTTGTCAGGGTTCGAGTATGTCAGTGACAGAATACGAGGACAAGTTCAAGGACTTGAGTAGATACTCACCTCCCTAGAGCCAGGGAGAGGAGGCCTTGGTGAGAAAATTTTTGGATGGGCTACGACCCACAATTAACAGAGTGGTAGCAACCTTGGGGTTGACCACTATGACACAAATCATAGAGGCTGTCAGGGGGATGGAGTACATGGATGATAGACACCCGAGGAAGCCCAATAGGGCGAGGACCGATGGTGTATTGAGAGACCAGCAGGGCCGATACTAGAGAGCTCAGTCAGAGCAGAGATGCAGACATTCATCTTAAGGGCAGAGGCTTAGTCAAAGCACTCAGAGCCACAGTTTAGTAGAGCCAGTTGGGCAGAATGGAGGACATGGCTCGAGGAGTTTGGTTCCGCCCTATGTGATTTGTAAGAAGAGGCACTTGGGGTATGCCACAGAGCGACCGACAACTGCTTCCACTGCAGACATCTAGGGCACAAGATAGCATAATGTCCGGTGAAGTTGGGTGCTGAGACTCAGACAGGACAGTCTATAGCAGGAGGCTCAGGTATAGTGAGTGTCGGTGCAGGTAGGGAAGCTGACAGATGTTTGGGTGGCCACAGTCAGGGTGGTTAGGGCAGTGGCAGAGGCCAAGCATCTCAGAGCAGTGCTACAGGAGAGCATGCTCGGGTATATCATCTCACCCATCAGGAGGCTCAGACATTCAACGCCACAATTACTGGTACACTTTCTATATCTGGTACTCTTGCATATGTTTTATTTGATACTGGAGCATCTCATTCATTCATCACCCCATATTTTATTGAGTGTGATGGTTTAGTATTGCGTTAGCTAGATAGGTTGTTAGAGGTTTCATCACTTCTGGGTAGCAAGATGTTGACTGATTCCAGGGTCCAAGGTTGTGTGGTTGCCATTGATGGGCACAAGTTGGTGGTTGATCTTATCTTGCTAGACGTGGGAGAGTTTGATGTTATCCTAGGTATGGATTGACTTTCTGACTGGCATGCGACTTTGGATTGCTTTGCCAAGAAAGTATGTTTTTGACCGCCTGGTCAGACTGAGTTCTATTATCAGGGCGAGCGAGACAGTGTCGTACGAGGATATGTGTCAGTGATCATAACAGAGAATATGATTCATCGAGGATGTGAGGCATACTTGGCCTTTGTTCTGACTGAGTCTGAAGGATCAGAGTTGAGGGTTGGAGACGTACCTGTGGTATGAGATTTTTTTGATATATTTTCGGAGGAGTTACCTGGACTTTCGTCTGATCGGGGGATTGAGTTTGCAATATAGGTGCAGTCTAGTACTAATCCGATATCGATTCTACCGTATCAGATGGCGCCAGTCAAGCTGAAAGAGTTGGAGACTCAGTTGAGGGATTTTTTAGACAAGGGATTTGTTCGACCGAGTGTTTCTCTTTAGGGCACTCCGGTACTATTTGTTAAGAAGAAGGATGGGAGCCTTCGTATGTGCATCGATTACCAACAGCTTAATAAGGTAACGATGAAGAACAGATATCCACTTTCGAGGATAGATGATATGTTCGACCAGTTGTAAGATGCACAGTAGTTTTCTAAAATCGACTTGAGGTTGGGATATTATCAATTGAGGATTAGAGGTGAGGACATTCCTAAGACAACGTTCCGAACTAGATATGGTCACTACGAATTCTTGGTGATGTCGTTTGATTTGGCCAACGCACCAGCGACATTCATGGATTTGATGAACAGAATGTTCGGACCGTATTTGGATTGATTCGTGATTATCTTCATCGATAACATTATGATATACTTAAGGAGTAGGGAGGAGCATGATGACCACTTGAGATCAGTCTTGCAGAATTTGAGATAACATCAGTTGTATGCTAAATTCTCGAAGTGTGAGTTTTGGCTCCAACAAGTGGCATTCTTGGGACACGTAGTGTCGAGAGAGGGCATTATGGTAGATCCTAAGAAAGTAGAGGTAGTACTCCATTGGGAGAGACCTAAGATCACTACAAAGATTTAGAGTTTCCTTGGTTTGGCCTGGTATTATAGGAGATTTATCCAAGATTTCTCGAAGATTGCAGCTCCTATGATACAGTTGACCCAAAAAGGAGGTAAGTTTGTATAGGTTGATAGGTGTGAGGACGGGTTTCAGAACTGTAGAAGTGTTTAATGAATACGCCGGTCTTGGTGTTACTGTCGAGTTCTAGAGATTTTGTGGTATATTACGATGCATCGAGAGTTAGCCTAGGTTGTGCATTGATACAACATGGTAAAATAATTGCATATCCATCGAGACAACTTAAGAGACATGAACAGAACTACCCGACACATGACTTGGAGTTAACGATTGTAGTATTCGCATTCAAAATTTAGAGGCATTACCTGTACGGTGAGACTTTTGAGATCTTCACAGATCATATGAGTCTAAAGTATATTTTTAGGCAACGAGACCTGAATCTGAGACAGAGACATTGGCTATAGTTGCTGAATGATTATGATTGCACCATATCATATCATCTTGGCAAGACTAACGTCGTGACTGATGCTCTGAGTAGGAAGTCAGTGGTTAGCTTAGCTCATATATCCGTGGAGAGACGTCCTGCAGTGTCTAAGTGGCAGTGTCTAATGAAGTCTAGAGTTGAGTTACAGTTTGATGATTCAGGGACTTTGTTTGGCCAAGTTGAGGCGAGGCCTATTTTGTTAGATCGGATCCGAAAGGCTCAGAAGGAAGATTCTGAGATGCAGAGTCTGATCGATAAAGTTAGATCATCTGGTTTACTAGGGTTTAGTCTGGATGGATCTGGAGTCATTTGGTTTGGGCTGAGATTGTGCGTACCATTTTTGGATGGGTTGCATGAGGAGATTATGACCGAGAGCCACAACTCCACATATTCTATCCACCCAGGGTACGTTAAGATGTATTGAGATCTTTGAGAGTCCTATTGGTGGCCAGGAATGAAGAAGGACATCAGTGAGTTTGTTAGCCGATGATTGACGTGTCAACAAGTTAAGTTCAAGTATCAGCATCCTTCTAAATTGATGCAATAGTTACCACTTCTGGAGTGAAAGTGGGATCGCATCATCATAGACTTTGTAGTAGGGTTGTCAAGGACATATTCGGGATATCAGTCCATCTGGGTTATCGTTGATCGATTGACCAAGTCGGCACATTTTCTCCCTGTTTAGACGACATATGGAGTGGCATGCCTAGCGAAGTTATATGTAGACAAGATTATATGTATGTATGGTGTGCCAGTCTCTATCGTGTCGGATAGAGGACCTCAGTTCACTTTGCAGTTTTAGTGTAAACTGCAAGAAGAGTTAGATACTCGATTGGATTTTAGTACCACGTTTCATCCGCAGATTGATGTTCAGTCCGATGGCATGATTCAGACTTTGGAAGATATGTTGAGAGTATGTGTTGCGGATTTCGCAGGAAGTTGGGATTCTCATTTGCCTCTAGTGGAGTTTGCATACAACAACTCGTACCATTCGAGTATCGAGATAGCACCATATGAGGCATTGTATGGCTAAAAGTGTAGATCTCCGTTGTGTTGGGCTGAGGCCAATGAGAGGGAGTCATTGGGGCCATATCTTATCTTAGAGACTACTGAGAAAGTTAGGTTGATCCAGCAGATGATCCAGACTACTCATAATCGTTAGAAGAGTTACGCTAGTCCAAAGCGTAAACATTTAGATTTTGCGATTGGTGACCATGTATTTCTCAAGGTATCGCCAATGAAGGGCGTTATGAGATTTGGGAAGAAAGGCAATTTGAGCCCGAGATACATTGGTCCATTTGAGATTTTCTGCCGAGTTGGGGTCGTGGCTAATGACATTGTCGGCCCAGTTTGCTTCTATTTATCCAGTGTTCCATGTATCACTTCTATAGAAGTATGTCTCTGATCCTTCACATATTATGGCACCACAATCAGTCGAGGTTAAATCTGACTTGTCTTATGATCATGCTCTCGTCCGGATTGTTGATCAACAGGCTAATAGACTCCAGAACAAAGAGATTGCTTCGGTGAAGGTGATTTGGATACATCATTCAGTAGATGAGGCTACTTGGGAGGCCGAGGAAGAGATGTGGCGCAGAAATCCACACATTTTTTGCTCTGCAGATTCGTAGATTAGTACCTTTTTCTCTCTATTTCTGTCCCTGCATTTTTGTATTTATGTTCTGCATATCTATTCATTTTTCATATTTGGGATCAAATGAGTTAGATACTCTATGATGTGTCCATGAAGTCCTAAGGTTGGGATTACTCCTGAGTACTTAGAATTGGTGTCTGTTGAGGAGATTACTGAGTTGGTCTTCTTTTAGAGGCCTAAGTTCTTATGTTTGGGGTAGTAATGTACTTTGATACCAAGGTAGTATTAGTTGAAGTTAGCTCTAACTTAGTTGCT
>CAODLS011291644.1:0-26521 GCA_948243855.1 Flueggea neowawraea | reverse complement strand
TTACAGATATGGTCTGAACACAGCAAAACATATAAGTTCTGAAAGACACAGCCTATGTGTCTGAAGCTGCTACCACACTCACCTGGTAACCAAGCTAAACTTCAATCAAACACCACTGGTACCTGGCTGGTAGTGCTGACAGGCACAAAAAACTGAAACAAATAAATCATATCGTACTGATCAAAACAGGGTAATGGTACTATGATGGCACCAAATGGTACTCTTTTTTTCATTCAACTCTCAAGTGTTGGGCTACTTTGTATTATTTTATATATTTTCAACTTTGATGGATTTTGTATTTTTTAACTATTTTGATTACAACATTCATTAAAAATTTAAATTAATTCATAAAATTATATGAAAAAATAAATTCATAGAAATTAAACGAATTCATATACTATAAAATAAAAATATAGTAGATTAATACTAGCATAGATTAATATGACATAATACAATTAATCCAGAAGATTAATATGACATAATACTAAATTTTACTTATTCTTTAATTAAAATAAATAATATATATATAAAATAAAATGTCAATCCATAATTTTTTTAAATAATTGTAATATCACGTCAGTTCTAACCGGAATCTGGTAGTATAGTCTTTGAGGTAAATAAGGTTTCAAATCGTTAGTATTGAGTGATAATGCTTTGGAGGTTGAGTTGTGCGTGCAAGACACGCTGAAGGCCATCTACGTGCGTTGGAAGAGAGTCTACGCACGTAGACAAGTGTTCGAGTTGGACCGTGAAAGTGCCTCAAGGCGTCAGCGTGCACGAGTGATGTTCTATGTGCGTTGAACATCATTAAGACTTGGACTGTGAGCGAAAGTGATGAACTACATGCATTGTTGGAGTGTTGAAGATGAATCCGAGAAGGAGAGGTCACCGATTGACCATCTACGTGCATTGCATAAGGTTTGCATAGAGTAGAACGCAAATTGATTTTGGATCTGTGAGTTGGGAAAACACCAGATACGCCGTCTATGCATGTAGACCTTGATCAACGTGTGTAGAAGGAGGCACAACGCACGTAGATTCACTTGTCTGGGACATTTTACTTGCCACGTAGCGTTTCCGTGTTAAGAGTTTATAAATACCCCCAACCAACCCATTATCGGCATTTACTCCTCTCGACCACCGAAATTACTTCAAAGATCAGTTCTCTTCCTCTCCCATTGCTCTTCCATCCATATTTTTTCTTCCTTGAGGTAAGAAACATCTGATAATCTCTTATTTTCTTCATTTTCTGTTCTACATTCACTCATCTAGGGTTTTCCAAAAATGAGTATTGAGTTCAGATCTGTTCATTCTGTGTTTAAGAGAGTTAATCAATGTTAGATTAAGGATGTTTAAGGTTGAACTCGCAAGATTTTAACTTCAGTTTTGGGAGATTTCATGTTTGAATGAAATGGGTTTATTTCGAGCTAGAGATTCGAATTTTTCCGAATTTATTGTTGAATCTGAAGTTGTTTCTGTTGTATAAGGTCAGATCTGAGTTAGGAATGCTTTGATTTTAGTTAGCCTTTGTGATTGGACGGATCATTCATCATGGGTCCAAGAATCCAAATTTGAGGGTGAAGAATCTTGATAATTCTGAGTTGGGTTGTTGGAGTAGGTGTTAGATTCATGATCAGAAGGTCAATTATAGTTTGTGTGTGTGACCGGTCAGTTGAGCATTAATCAAATTGAGAGTTAGCATATTTTTGGCTTCCAACGCCGTCGAGGCTAAGCTAGCATTTGCATTGCATGCACACATTTAGTGTCACCACAGTACCAGTACCATGTTCTAATTAGTACGATGTGATTTATTTGTTTCATCTTCTTGTGCCTGTCGGCACAATCAGCCAGGTACTAGTGGTGCTTGATTGGAGTTCAGCTTGGTTACCAAGTGAGTGCGGTAGTAGCTTCAAACACATAGGTTGTGTCAGACTCAAACTTATATGTTTTGTTGTGATTGAACCATATCTCTAACCGGACTAATTAATAAGTGAAAATTATAAGAAATCAGATTATGTGTAATAAAGAAATTCAATTATCAGTATAGACATTAGTATATGTCCTTTATCAGTATCCGTATTAGTCATCAGTTGCATGTGTTTGCTATCAATATAAGTTATATATAATCTGTTAATTTGGGACACTCCGCTACGGAGAGGCGTAGCCTATGGTATACCATTGGTCAGTTATATCCAGTTACCAGGGTTGGTGGTAACCCGTGTGTTTAGAGAAAGCACACGATATTAGTTATATCCAGTTACCAGATTAGGTGGTAACCCGTATGTCTAACGCAAGCACACGAGATCAGTTATATCCAGTTGCCAAGGTTAGTGGTAACCGGTGTGTTTAGAGTAAGCACACGAGGTCAGTTATATCAGGTGGCGTTTCCACATCACATCAGTTCAGTTCCGTCTCTATCAGATATTCAGTACTTATATATATATATATATGAGTTGGAATTTTATGCATGTTGTATGATGTTTGTTGAGAACGCAAACGTTTTCAGAAGTGAGTTTTCAAAGCTAGAATATACTTAGAGTGTATATATATGTATTCAGTATATCGCATGTGGTATTTGCGAAATATTTTCAAAATGGTCTGTGTGATGCACGTATGAGTCGATCTGGAATGTTGCCCCTCACTTAGATTTCTCACCCTCTTAATATTTTTAAGGTGCTATTTGACTCAGCAACCATCCGATATTCAGATACTCAGTGAGGTGTCAATGATTTGGTTAGTTGATGCCTTTTTGCTCGGGGTCCTTTATTTGATAGGGCTCTGCACCGAATGCTAGTGGATTAATGGGTTGTATTTTGATTTTTGGGCATTGATTTTACATGTATACAATTTGTATATATATTCTTGAATTATCATTTATGAATATATATTTACATATATATTGTTATAATCATTTTATACTCGCATGTATATCAAATAATTTTATGGGTAGTATATCTGTTATTTGAGGCTTGTGTGAGATGATCCGGGCCTCCGGTTCAAATCATCTTGTACGTCGATCATGGTCCGAAAATGGGTCGTGACAATAACAAAATTAATTTTATTTAATAAATAATTAAAAAAAAAAGAATTAAGTTTGTGAAAAAATAATAAAAAATGTGTTTTAGAAGGAATATTGAGATAATATTTCTTTTTCGAGTTAAAAATATAGTTGTGAGTTAGAGAAGTTTTTACTGTAAGTGATGAATTTTAGAGTAAGTTACTATAAAATAAAGTGTTGGGTTGAAGATAGTCTTAGGTCTCTTTGGAGCTATATTCCCCTTATTATATTGTAGGCACATTGGCCTCTAATTTGGGTTAATGTAATTACTTTTGATTTCATGAAAAAACAAAAGTATCCTCTTTGTCCAAAAAAAACTCTATTTTTATTTTATTTTTTTGAGATTTGGATTTTTAGTTTTAAAACTTAGAATCGATATAGTTATCAATGAATTTACAGTTAATTGATATTTTATAAATTAAGTACATAAAGCAAGAGAGAAACTTGACGTCACTCAAATATTTTGATTTTCTTCCATTCTTGAACGTGATTGTTTTTGGGTTTGAAAATGCATATGCATAGATTCCTCGAACAAAAATCGAATTCGCATGTACTTTAGAGTAGCAACAAAGTGGTCCTCAAGTATCCAACTCCAATTGTTAATTTTCGGAGAAAAAATTTAGAGGTTCAAATTATTGGGGTGCTTGTATTTGGAGTTTTTCTTCACAACGAATAGAGGAGATGGACGATTAGTAGTAGTATATTTTTGTTATGCATAATTATGCAAACTCTCTTCTAATACAAAATATTCGAATATTTATAACTGAATTTATTAAAAACCAAGTCTCATAAAAAAAAGCATTACTGCTAAAACTAGGGAAATAAGTCAAACTAGAATATCTTGAGGTGCGTTCCGCTCGTATAATATCTGGAGTTTAACTATCAAAAAAAAAATCATTCATCGTGCACCTTGTGCATATAAAAACAAGGAAATGTATGTGTTTTTATACTAATATCTTTTATGACTAATTTATGTTTGAAGCATCATTATTTGAGCACTGTGATTAAGGAACTATGATTAAGGAAAACACCTAAACATACAACTTTAGCTACATTATAGCCATTATAATTGGATAAAATTCCCAGACGTCAAAGTATTTTATTAGTTGTTACAGAGGGACGCCGCCGGAGTCTACTACACCAGGTTTGGTAGGACGATGCCTGTTCCTAGAGGCGTTCTTCCTAGAGGTGTTGGCGGATTTTGATCATCTCTTTCTTATTCTTTTCGTGTTGTTTCTGTTAGATAGTTTAATGTGTTGGTGTCAGTGTTTTTGCTTTCTGTTATTTAGTTTTGAATCTCAGCTTTTGTTTGATGTTGTTATATATTTTGATATTTCGTTGTAACTACGGTATTTACCAGTAATAAGTGATAATATTAATAAATTTAGATGGTGTCGTCCTCTTTTATCAAATCAATTAAATTTAATTGTTGAGTAAAATCAAATTCAAAAATTTAATTTGTTGAAGTCAAATAATTAGTCAGATTTAACTTGGTTAAAGATTGTTAATTTGTCTTTCTTGTTGGAGGTAATATTTTGTTGGAACTTATCTTTATTGCTATGCTCGAGTCTGCTCTGTAAAGTTTCAAAAAATCACGAAGATTATGATTATGCAGATCACCTTATTTGATTAAATTTATTGGCAACTTACAAAAACACAGATCATCGATAGCAGAGAAGGTGTTTTCGGACTTAAAAATCTGTATAATCACACTTAATAAAAATACGCTACTTATTAATAGCTTCCTTCTTCCCTTATCGATAAAAAAAAAACACAGATCATCGGCCATCTTTTCTTTACATACCAAGCCCCACTTTTCACAACGGCAAATAACTTCAAAACAGCTGTTCCTTGGCCCAATGCTTTTCTCCATCCTATCAAACAGCAAGGACAACTGAAGGAAGCTTTTCCAAAAAATGCCTTCATTTGTCCTTTTTTGTTCTTTTTCATTTTAAACTAATTTTTTAAGATTTAATTTTTATTCTTTTTATTCTCTTTATTTGTCCTTTTTTGACTTTTTCATTTAAACTATTTTTTCACATCTAAATTATTTTTTTTGTTTTACTTTATTTTCATCTGTGTTTTTTTCAAAGTTTAATTTTATGAATTATTTGATTTATTTTTAGTTTTAAATAATTCTATTCTTTTTTTGAGTTTTTCTATTTTTTATAATTCAGCCTTTATATTTTTTTATTTTTCATTTTTTTTCCTTTTTATTTTTTGTTATTTAGTCTATATTTTCTTTTATTTCTAGTTAATTTTCTTGCTTTTCCTATTTTTTATTTTTTATTTTAAATTTTAATTTAAATGATCCTTAAATAAACCTTTTACAATCCTTTTAAAAAAAATAAACTTAGAATAAACTTAAAATAAACTTATTAAAATTCTTAAATAAACTTTTTTGAAATCTACAAAATAAACCTAAAATAAACTGAAAATAATTTTTTAAATAAAACAAAATTTAAAAATAAATTTAAAATAAAACTTATAAAATTATTAAATAAGTATTTTTTAAAATCTATAAAATAAATTTCAAATAAATCTAAAAAAAAAAATTTAAATAAAACAAAATTTAAAAATATACTTAAAATAAACCTTTTAAAATTTTTAAATAAACCTTTCTGAAATCTTTACAGTAAAAAAATAAAAATTAATTTAAAAAAATTTATAAAATTTAAAATAAATTTAAAATAAACCTTTTAAAAACCTTAAGTAAAATTATTTTTAAGAACCAAATACAAATTCACAGTGTCAACAACTCTTCAATATTAACAAAAAACACATCGATCCGAATACCAAAGTCGTTCAATCAAAAAACACAAAATTCATATCATTCACAAACAAATTCAGGATCAACAAACAATTTTTCATATCATTCACAACTAATTAACACAAAATTCTTCATAAACTACAATCAATTACAAAATAAACAAAACAATTCTCCAATCGACAGATATGTCGAATCGAAACGATGAGTCGGAGAAGAACACAACCGAAGTAACAGATTTGTCGAACTGAAAGACAAGTTGAATGAAGACCACACGACGTCCGTTGCTTTCAACGAAGAGTGGGGGACTGGAGACTAGATCTGCAAAACAAAAAGTGGAGAAGTGGAGGTCAGATCTGAAACTAGAAATGGCGGAGAAGACAACAGAGGCAAAGTGAAATGGTGGTGATAGAAAGCAAAACAAGATTGGAGAGAGAGAATAGAGATGAGGTCGAGAATAGAGAGAGGAGACGAGGACGGCTAGCAAGCGGAGGTTGAAGGTGGCAGAAATAGAGACGAGAGAGGATAGGGAAGAGATAGAGAGACCGTAGAGAGGGGGAGAGAGAGAAGGAAAGAAGATAGAGAAAGCAGGGACGCGATCGGAGAAGAGACGAGATCGAAAGGGAAAACAACGGAGGGAAGAGATCGAAGAAGAGAAGTGACAATAGAGAGTGACAACGGAGAAGAGGGAGAAGAAGTGGTGGACGATTGTTAGAGATAAGTCTGATTTTTTTGAGACAAGAAAGAGAGAGTACAACTGAGTTGTATGAGAGAGAGAGAGGGTGTGGAGAAAGGACAATATAAAGATGTGACATAAGATCTAATTGTAAATGATACGCGGTCTTGTTTGGAAAGGTAGAGTATATAATATGTTGAGAAAATAATTTTTGAGTCCGTGAGATATACTCTAATTAATAAGTAAGTTTTCGTGTTTTTTGGACTTAGCATACATGTCTTTCAAAGTTATTTTTAACTGACAGAGTTAACGGAAATGAAACTTTACGAAAGTATCGTCACTTAAAAACAAAGACCACACAACTGCTCTCTCCCTCTCACTTCTCTCTCTCTTTCACAGCTCTCTCTCTCTCTCTCTTCTTCTTATGCTTCTGCTTGCATCTACCAAGCACAATCTCAACGCTTCTCTCTCTTCATAGTCAAATTCACCTATCAAGAAACCCACAAAGATCGAACCAGATATTAGAAAGGACCAGATCCACTCTCATTATCGATTGTCTTTCTTCGCAGTCTCTTGTTCCTCCACCCGCCTCAAATTCGTCATCGTTTCCCCCATTACCCCTTCCTCTATCTCCGCCCCTATCCAGATCTGAACCAGATATTAGAGAGGACCAGATTCACTCTCATTCTCAGTTGTCTCCTCCTCCTCAATTCACTCTCATTCTCTCTCATCTTAGTCTCTTGCTCTGCCTCATCTCATGCCACCCCAATTTCAAAGACTCAAACTTGCCCGCTCTCAAAGACTCGAACCTTGGGCTTAGGTCCTCCCTCACTCTCAGTCTCCATCGTCTCATGCTGGCCCCATTTCACTCTCAGTCTTTCTCGTCTCAGCTCTACTCAAGTTTGAAGGTTTGATTTTTTATTACTTTCTTATTTTAATTTTTCATAACTGAACTAGTTTTTTTTTTCAATTATATTATTCAACTGAATTGTTTGTGTGATTTTTGTCAATGTAGGTTGAATTGGTGAGCTGGAATTGCTGCTGGAATTGCAATTTTTCAATCTTTTGTAGGATTGACTTAAAAAGTTTATTTTATTTTTGATCGTGACTTGAGGATTCAAAGGGAAAAATTTACTTTTTGATTTTTGTTTTATTTGTTGAAGGATATGCAATGAATGTCTTAGATTCTTAAATTGATGTGATTATGTGCTCTTCTTATGATGCAGATGCAAGTCAAGTGGGTTATGTTCGTGAATGCTATAATGGGGCAGAACAAGCAAATTATGTAGAGAATGATGCGATTATTGCTAGTGCTCTTCAGGAAGAACTCTCTCAGATTGTTGCTGCAGAAGAATCCAGAGTTCATAATCTAGAACAAGAATCAGTTCTTGCATAGAATTGGCATGAAGCTTTTGGGAAACCCAGATCTCTTTCTCAACCCAGATCTAGATTCCTCAGTCTTTAACAAGACTGTCTTATGTGATGAGCTTGTTTTTTTATGAATTTTTTATGTGTATAATTTTAATGACAAAACCCAGATATACATGTTCTTCTACTTCTTGAAATCGTAGCGGCATCGACATTTTTGGTGGTGGATCACACACTGTAACTTCAAATTGAGTGTTAATTGATTTTAGTTTTGTTGTTTCTTTGATGGATTTTCGTTTCCTTTTGTTTTCAATTATTATTTATTTAGTGTTAATTCATTGGATTTGGACAGGTGAACTGGGTTTTTGAAATTCCAAGAAGAAGAAGAAAAAGTAGAACAGAAAATTAGGATTTTTCATGCTCTTAAAAATAGATAGGGGTATTTTTATCTTTAAAATTTTATTTAAACTTAATTATAAAACATGTCAGCAACTTATTAACAGAATACAAACAGTTTATTAATGGAAAGATGTGTAACTTGATTTTTTACCTCAAATATGTGTATGTAATATCTTAAAAATACGATGATCGACCTACTAATTAGGATATATCTTAGGGACCTAGAAATTATTTTTCCTAATATATTTGAGTTTTGCAATGATTAATGATGAGTAAATAATAAAAAAATAGAAACATAAACATGTCTTTTTATAAAATATACTATATACTTTAAAAAATTATATATGTTATAATTGCTAAATGAGTCTGCTGCAATTATCTTAGAACGGTATATATGAAGCTTGATTACATAATCTTTTCCAAGTTACCAACAAACGTTACACAATTTTCCTAAGTTGCCAACAAATTTTGGTCTTTAAGTTGAAAGAAAAAACAAATTTTGGTTCTCAATCATCAAATACAAAAGTAAACACAAATACATGCTAATTAATAATTAATGGTTACCAATAATCAATCACATTATGCAACCTTACATCAAAATTCTGAATGCATAAATAATTCCTGTCTCCAACCATTTTACCATTTCAAACACAACGTAACTATGTCACAAAATGACACTTACCTCCAAATTCACCAAATTCACTTATTGCCATTACGGGACTCCACCTTCCCATCGTTCCCTCCAAGCAACAGATACTTATCCTTCCGAGTCAACCCAGTACACTCAAACCCCAACACATTCCCCAACACCTTCTGCACATGATTCGCCACCTCTATCGACGTCTTCCCACCGGCCTTCACCGTCATCTCCTCCGGTAACCGGTCAAGAAACATGATCTCATAAGTGGGTCTTGGGTTCATGAAGAAAAAATATGGGTCCCAGAACTTGACCCCGCGTACAGTGGTCCCATAAAACATGTTCTGCTTACAATTCACAGCAACGGGCACAATCCTGTCGCTCAACTCCGCAAACAAGGCACTGAACCTCAACAAAAAAGGCTCACGACACGTCGTTCCCTCGGGGCACACAACTAAATCACCCTTTTGTAACAGAGCCGAGATTCGAGCAGCGTCAGCCGCACGATCGCGAGTCAAAGCAATGGCTGGGATTGGAGACAAGAATCTAGAGAGACGACTCACACTATAAGTGACACAAGAGACTTTGCGTCGAAGAGCAATGGCAATAACAATGGGGTCAAGGGCAGTTCGGTGATTACACACGTAGAGGTTTCCGGGGTTCCCACAAGATGGAGCCGGAGGTGGGGTCCCACGGATGACCAGGTGGATTCCGAGCATTTCATAAGTGTATCGAACGATCCTTTCTGTGAGTGGGAGATTGAAGTAAACACGAATGATGGACAGGATGAAGCCAAATGGCAGCCAGAGATAGGTTATTAGAGCGTTGAGTGGGTCCAGTCGTTTGACGAAACGACCATCGTGGAAGATTATTCGGCTTTTTAGACGGTCTTGTGGGATGGGTACCGCTGATTTGCTTCGTTCCACCATGTAGCCCTCCTATTTTCATCAACAAATATTTCACTACTTAATTTTATATTCTCAACAAAAAAATGTTGATGATCAGATAATATCACGAAACATAATTACAAATATTACGAAACATAATTAAAGGATTCTAGTGATTTTAGTAGCTGGTCCAGTACATTAATTAAGAGGTTGATTGAAGCAAAGCTAACAACATGAATTGCCAGAAATAGTAGTGATAGGCCATGCTGTGTGAAATTACCAAAATAGACTTGCAATTTAACTGTTATAAATAAATAAAATAATTGTAAATTTTGTATTTGAGTATAATGAAAACTTAAATATTAAAAATAAAAAATTTAATAAATAAAAAATTAATAAATTATCGATATATTAAACTTATCAACTTTAAAATATATAATGACTAGATATACCGTAGCAATGTGAATCGTGAAATATGAGTTGCCGGGAATAGTAGTGATGGCCATGAAGTGTGAAATTACCAAAACAGACTTGCGGCTTGGCTGTGTAGTTTTTCTTTTTTATTTTTCTTTTCAGTGTAGATAATAGGGTTAGCAGTGTAGTTGACAATTGAGAAAGACATTACTTTGACGTCTTAAATGGTCCAACCTAATTCTACCAAATTGTGTGGCTGGCACTAGCAGACAGGTGAGGATGGTTAATACTGCGGGTCCCATTGGATTCGTTGCGTTAACCATACCTCTTCATTTAATTGACTCCCCCTATTTAGTTTTTTTTTTTTCTTTTTTTTTAATTTTTTTCATATATTTAATGTATAATTCGATCATACATCAAATTAATTATAAAATAATATTTTTTAAAATATAAATTATAATAAATTTAATTATTTGTATATCATTTTTGAGTTGATTTGATATATAAACAGAATTATACAGATAATAATTTTTTTTTCCAAATTCATGTCTTGCAACATCCTTTCAGTATGTTCAACTAGATTTATGAAGATTGTACAAAAAAATGGAATTTATAGAGAGAATTAATGAAGCTAGTTGTTCAGCAATTCTATGTTCACAATAATAAAAAAAAAAATGCAACTACTTGTAAATTAATTAAAGCATAATCTTGAAAAACATGATCAGATTTGTTTCATAGCATTTTTTTTACTATTTTATGAGAGTTTTAAATTTATTAATATTCTTTTTAAGTAGAAGTACTAGTACTAGATCATTTTGATTACTTCTTTCATTTTTCAAAGAGTGTTTTTTAAAATTTTGATAAATATATTAAAAAATAATTAAATTATATTAATTATTGTGATAATTTACTAGATTAATCTTATTTATTCTAGTAGAACAAATTAGATGTGGTTATTTAAATACAATATAAATCTCATTTAATAAAAAGACAAATATAAAACAAAATAATAAAAAAATTATTTTTTTTTACCAAAGTCATTTAAAAAAACATTTTTTGTAAAAAAAAGGAAGCACAGAATGGCAATCTTCTAAGAACATGATTAAGAGCACACTCAACGTTGGACTTTAACTTTATTTAGTATAAATAGATTTTTTCTAAAGGTTTGCCACCTGACCTGTACCTTGATGCTTAATTGATCTCATTCAAAAGCATTTTAAAGAAGGGCTTTTTCTCACACAAACTTATAATCGATGAAGAAAAACAATACAAATTAAAATGAAGTTAAAGATTAACTCTATTGGGAGGGGGGATTAGTGACTCGAGAACATTTGTCAACTCTATATGCTTTAACAGATGGTATTCAAAAACCTCAAGACCAACAGTAGGTGAACAAACGAACTTTGAGAAACAAAGACAAGCAAAAAGCAACCTATGGCCATTAATTTGATTGTTGAGCTCAACACGTTAAGTTATAATCTAATTAATCAATAAGTTTTATGATATATAGATAATCTAGCTAGCCATATGACTGTTTACCATCTTCAGGTTTAATGCAATTAATTAATCAACTTAATTTTCTTTTTAATTTCACTTGATTACAAGTGAATATGGTTCAATCAAAGCACAAGTAGCAATAGGTTATAAGCCTATTCGTCTACTGAACTTGTTTCAATATTAAAGAAAAAATTGATTTGAGCAAGGATTATTAATTGATAAAAGAAAAAAAAAGGCAAAATATTTGAGATAAAAGCACGCAAACCTTGCAAATGGACATGAAATCATGGTCTGTTGTACGGTCTCCGATACCGAGATCCGGTGACTCATCACCAAACTCCTTAACAATAGCCAGCCTCTTCCATTTACCCACCAAAACACCAGGCTTCTTCACAAATCCGGTGGCCCTCTTTGTTTTAGGGTTCACTTCAATTTCCGTACCCAACACTTTGTCCCCGCCAAGAAAATCTCTCACAAATGGATCCACCATTATGGTCGGGTTCGCCGTCACCACCACCTTCCTCTTGCACCTCTCGAACACCTCGTAGCTGTCCTTCCTCACATCCGCCGCGTAAAACCTAATGCCAAAAAAAGCAACACATAAAGATTTTTTTAGCAGTCGCTAAGTGTACTCGTGAAAACATGAACGACTAACATCTACAAAACCGTTTCACATTGCAGAACGTAACAATACTGAAGGGGTGTCCCAAAAAATTCGATTTTTTGGTAGATAACAAATTGAATAGTTATAATAATAAAAAAACTAAATATAATAAATATTATCAAATATTACTGATATTATTACTAAGTAATTAAAGTAAATTAATTTATCTAATCTAAAAGGTTTATATTTTGCAATTACTAAAAAACAGAAAATGTTGAAATAATCAAATTTTATTGACCTGTTAATAAACAATAGATGCTAATTAATTACACTTCGTTTATTATAATGTTTAGCAATTTTGATACTACTTCAGAAAAATAGTGAATTATTCAAATCTTTTATCTGTGAATTGTTCATCAAGCGTTTTGAAATTGCTGAAGAGTGAGAGAGAGAGAGGCGTTATGTCGAACCGAGGCAAAACAGCGCGGGAAACGAGCTCGATGTCGCGGATCTTGAGTCCAGACATGGAGATGAAAATGAGGATTTGGATGCCAAGAGCTTCAGAGATAAAGAAATACGAAACGATCACCAAAGGCAGTGACAGCAACAACACTAGGCCGCGTAGAAGGCTTCCGGCTTCAGTGGCGACGAGCATGAAGTAAGGAAAGGAGCTGCTAGAAACGAGGAGAGTTCCGTCGAGATCCGCCGCTATCGACTCGTAATCGGAGCCACTGCAAGCTTTTATAGGACGAAATTTCTTTGCCGGAGACATGGCGGTGGTGGTTGTTACTTGATTGATTCGGCCGGTACGGTGCTGCTTTGTGGGGTTTTTTCCAGAGTGAGGAAATTTTCGTACTGACGACTGGAGTGGAGGAGTAGGAGAGGGAACGGAGAGGTTTTAAACGTGGCGGTGGAGTGTGAATTTACGAAAATGGGTCTGGGAGTGGGAGTTAAAGGTATGTCCTTGAAAGTTGGGGATTTTGACTATTAATCAAAATTACCAACTTGCCCTCGCCTCTTGGGGTCGCGGTTTAATTTTACGCGGGTTCTCGTTAAGTGTGTGTGTTACTGTTGTGACAGTTAATTTAAATGAAGGCCAATATTAATAATCAACAAATTTCTTTTTTTTCCTCCCAATTATTCTCACTGCTTTTTTCTTTTGTGAAAAAAAAGGTTGTCAAGTCAATCACTTTTTGCATTTTTTTTAAGAAATTACTTTTTTAGGAAAAATCATGGACATTAATTTATTATATTTGGCTTGTCAAAAAATAAATTATTCAATTTGTTCTAAATGAATGATAAAATGATCGCTTAAACAAAATAGAATATTAGTCCGTTGTTGAGCGGACTTAACTATAGTATTTTTATAGTTATACTTATATACTTTATATGCTTTTAAGTGTCAAGTTTTTATAAAATTATTTAAATTTAATCTAATAATTTAAATTGTATCAATACATTAAAAAATTAATGACAAATAATATAGTTAGAGCCACTAATTATTAAAAATACACAAATATATAACTATAAAAGCACCATAGCTATGTTCGTTGTTGAGCATGTATAGCTAATTTTTCTATTTGATAATTTATTCTAATTTGATTGCAAATTTTATATGTGGACTTATTTTACGACATCATAATGGAATAAAAGTTTTACGAACAATAGATTTCGAAAATTTCGATTGGGAATTTGTAAGTTTGATATTATGAATAACTCTTTAAATTGGAAATTTAATCATTTAGTATTAACTTAAATTGCAACAAAACAAGAGATGTGGAACCTTACTTCACATGTCTAGATCTAATGCTATTTTATATTACTAGTAGTTTTTGTTTTTTAAACGTATGAGAGTATTTGAATTATTAACAAATTAATATTAGTTTCTGTACTAATGATGATTGATTTTTCTTCTTTAAATAATTAATTTGAAATCAATTTTTTTTATCAAAAGTAAATTTAATTTCCAGCAAGCCGAAAGTCTCCAAAACATCTGTAAGGTGAGAAAGCGAGGCCGGGAAGCAAATAACACAGTTGAGGTTTGACGCAACGCTGTGTAGCAGAGGTTTTGGCAGCGCCATAGCCATAGCCCATAGGTGTTGCTGCTCAGGACAATCGGACTCAATTCTAGCAGTTTAGTATGTTAGCTAGTAATCCACAATCTTGGCAAGGTAAAGAGAAGAATCTGTTTTGAAGTGCACCAACAATGTACTTAAAAAGGATTATATTGGGTTGATGTTGAGTAATTCAGTTAGTAAATATTCACTTTTAAAATTTAAAAATTTTGGATTTAAATTTTAAAGGTATCTAAATATTTTATAATTATTATGAAGATTAACCTTTTCTTTTGTAAGATCAATCATGAATAAATATAGAAGTTTTCTTTCTAAAAAAAAGGATTAGATTGTAGAGATTTACTGCATCTTATGCAAAGCCAATAGTTGTGCTCATTGCATTGCTAGAGTACACATATTTAACGGAACTATAGACAATAATTTACTTCTCGTATTCTTTTTTATCTCTCCTGCCTATTTTATTTCAACAAACATGGTATTACACCTAATTTAATAAATAAAATTTGTACTTCTACTTTTTTATAATGTTAGCCTGACTGAGTATGTACATGAGTAGATTAGTTTATTATTATATGAAAAAGCAGAATTAATTTTATGTTTTTAATCTTTAAATTAATCATTAAATATTATTTAGTCTCAACCGGTACATATAGATCGAAAGTGATTTAAAATAATAAATTGATGATAAAAAAATCATCTATATTGAATAGAGGAACTAGTTGGGGGACCTTGATCGTATATAAGTAAAATGGTGATCATGTTTTGTAATGTAAGATTAATTATTTGAGTAGGAACAGTATCGGAAGTACATGGGATAAGGCTAGGCATAAATGTATCTCTATTGAATATAAGAATACGTACCATACCAAAGATGATCATAAGACATTTTTTTATATAATGTTTTGAAAAAGACTCGGGCACATGAAGAGTTTGCAAGTAAAGATAGTTGGATCAAACTTGATCTGCAACCACCAACTAAGGAAACGGTGGATAAACCCGTGAGGGTAGCCTGACGGAAAGGGTGTATGATCTTTGTCCGTACGACGCGGGTTCGAGTGAAAACGACGACAACTTTGTGTTGCCTATTGTCCCGAACTCGTGTCATGCACTAGAGTAAGAAATTTCCTTGGAAGCTTACCTTACTGCAGTGTTACGGTGACCTCACTAGTGTACCGGCTTAAATTTGCTGTCGGTGTCAGTTATGACTCTCAGGAATATTCCGTAGCAGAAAAATAATATATGTATAGTAACGCCCAACATAAATATACTACTATTGATCACTTTCAACTTTTCTTTTCATCGATAAAAAAAAAAGTAAAGGGTGGATAAAAATTTGATTGCTTGTCAGAGCAAAATTTATTAATGTCCCTCCTTATCTTATTTTAGAAACCGAATTCAATTTGAGTTTTGGTTTGGCTTTTTGCAACGACAATCAACTTTTGGACCCTTTTTTTTTTACGGAAATTTTGGACGTTATTTAAGGACTTAGACTACCCTGTTGCTTCATCAGACAAATTGAACAGATTGGAGAAAGGACTAGGGAGGGGCCAACCGCCAACAAATCAAGCTGGTCCTTCAATTTTAGGGTATGAGTTTGGAATCATTAGTCAATGGGCTATCCCAACCCAAATATTGCATAAATATAAATATGTATATTTTTATAAATTAAATATAACAAATTATTAATAATTATGTAAATTTTTTACTTAAATATAATAAAACAAAAATAATTACTAATAACGTTAATTTTTTTAGTTAAATTACTATGTGGTATAATATCTGGGCCATAGTTTCGGCCTATTCATCAAGTTCGGTCTAACACCGCCAGATGCATACGAGAACAAGATTCAACCATGTGGGTATTATTATTTGTTTTAGATGTAACTATTGCCATTCTAATTCGCTCCTCTTATGACATAAAATTATTTTTGAACTAATTTTAAAGTTTCTTCGAATAACACTCCGTTTAGAACAAATAAATCTAAAATTTAGAATTTATTTGCAAACAAATTCTACATACAATTCATTGCAAATGAAATATTTTGTTTGATATGCTATTACTGAAAATATGAAATTCAATTAAATTTCTCATAATCATATTTGAAATAAATCAAGAATTAAAAATTCATTTCAATCTATTTTCTAATATACCCTTCATTATAATAGCTTTATGTAAAATATAATTTTTGTTTATTTTTTAATCATATTCTATTGATAAATTTATTTGATATATTAAATAATTATTCAGATATGACAAAATTAAAAAAATCATGATTATGAGAAACGATAAAAATGTTATTTTGTCAAACAAATGGTTTTCATAGGAACAATATCAGAATTTTTATATTGAGCAATATTTTCAAAATCACTGAGTTCACATGTGCTACCTTCGTTCTTGAATAACAATATCCAATTGTAGGCTTCAGTTACAATCACTGACCTCAATGTCTGAATCTGATTAATTAGGATTTTTTAATTTTTTTAATTGCACAAAATAATATACTACAATACATCTTGATATTATAGTTTCATACAAAATAATAACTTGAATGGTATACTAGAATAAGGGGGCCAAAATTGTGAGGAGGGGGATCAAAGTAAGAATTGTGAAAAAAACCCATGACAAATTTGTTATTAGTCTAGATAAAAGGGAGGAATAATTTCTGAATAAGTAAAAAAGAGTAGAGTTGATTTTGGCATGTAAAATTTTTGGTGGAATTCATTTCGAAATCCCACCTATTTTATTAAGAATTTGTTTAGTTATGTTCAATTCCAAATAATTCAATTCTTAGAATTGAAATGAACACTTTTTTGTCTTCCAAACAAAAAAAAAATAGAATTGTAAATGAATTCTACAAAATTTTATGGAATTCATTTATTCCAAATAAAAGGTAAATGAAAATTAGTCTAATGAACCCAAATTGTAAAGTAGATGTTCAACAAAATATAAAATTTTAAAACAAAAAAGATCTTATTAAAGATAAACTTATTGTCACACATGCTAATTTAAGTAGTTGGATGTATTCATTGAGGTTTATAATTCGATTTATTTTGTATAGAAAAAACCATAATCTCTGAACTTGTTAACAAATTCAACTTAACTATCGAGGTGGAGAACGAAAGAGAATTTGGAGTGAAAACAGTTACATAGTAGGGGTGAGCTAATTAATGGTCATAGTATCTTAGTCCAAATCTTTGGGATTGGGGATTGGGAAAGCATCTAGAAAAGAATTGTTGAGTGTTGCTATCGATGAAGTGGTTGGAGTAGTTGGAGTCTTGAAGAGTATTGTGTTTCTATGCCTTTAATTTGGGTGGCCTATCCTATACTTTCTTAGACAAAACATATGTCGGGTGGCCATATTTGTTGTACATATTAACATTCTATTGACTTAGGGTATAACACAAATTAATCTATATTTTTCTTACTCTTAGTTGGGTTTGTTTGTCTGTTATTAGCCTATTAATAGTTGAAATTTAGCTAAATTTGTTTGGCTGCTTATTACACATTTTGTCAATATATTTAATACAAATATTTTATGCATCTTTTTTATATTGTTATTATAATGACATATATCAATCTGCAATCGATTCCTAAATTTCTATAAAAATTCAAAAGATTCATCTGGCAATTCCACATTTCTTGCTATTTCGTCCCCTAATGTCAACACTTGACAAAGAAAAAGAGTTGGAACTATTTTATGAGCCGTCGTAATAGATAGGAAATCATTTATGGTATCTTTCTGATTTATTACCATTTATCAAATAAATCATTTTTCAATGTGGATGTATTTTTATTTTGTAGTACTATTAATCAATCAATTCAATACATTAAAGAAGACTAAAGCTATGTTTAGTTAAAAAATAATTTTTTATCTTCTATCTTATTTTTATTTTTTGAAATATAATAGAAAACAATGAAAAATTCTAATTTTTATGAACAAATTTTTATTTTTTTTATTTCGGTTTTCTAATTTTATAAAAAATAATAGAAATTTTTCTAAACTAAACAGGTACTAATATTTTCCAAAGTGCTACTTAATAGGCAAAACCACCAACTCGAATACGCTCCTTTTTTTATATATAAATAGGTTCGTATAAGCTCTTTTTACGCCGGAAAAAAAAGCTTTTTTTATGATCTAGTAGTTTAATTTTGTTTACTTTGTGTTTTTCTATATTATAATGAGAAAAAAGTACTGCAACTTATATCCATCAAACATTAATTTCTAGGAAATACGAACATGAATGTCTTCATGAAGTCGGTCCATGTCGTGTTCAAAACTTTCTAATAGATAGTGTAGATATAAATATATGGACCAAAAAGCCATCCCCCATTAATTACTATTTATTTTACATGTGGTTTCACATATGATATAGCCAATAACGGAATCAGAATCAAATTTATTTAGAGTTCAGACGATATACAAATCAATATTGATAAACTTAACACTATATGTACATGTAATATATTAGAAATTAATTGAGTTTAAGAGAAAAAATACATATAATATACAATTATCTAATATAATAATATATACATACAATATACCACAAAGATACCTCATGCATATATTATATATTGAAATTTTTTTTATCTATTCTTAATATATATTTTTAAAAATGGTCTAAATAAATTAATAAATAACATATAAATAAAAATATATGGAACGGAAAGGAGACCTGAGACCCTCCAAGACCTCCTTTGGCTACATTCCTAGGTATAGCTGGTGTTAATAAAGTCAGTCCACCTAAAAAATATGAGCTTTCGGACGATTTCTGTAATTTTGGACCAAAAGAGCATTTGGCTAGTAATATTTGTAGAATTTTTGCTAAGGCATCATTAGTTGTGGATTGGCTGATGCCTAATCAAGATGGATGAAGCGCGTTTAAAATTTAAATATAAGATCAAACCACTTTTATTAGAATATCATCTACTTCTCTTAACATATATTTAATGTGTTTGCTTAATGTTCTCAAAACATGGGCTTAAACTAGTTTTTTTGGTTTTTTTTTCTAATAAAGACGACCACTCACCAAATTACCAACTCAATTACAATGATTCAACAACCTAGTGGCACCACTCACCAATGACGAAGGCAGAATTAATTTCACCCTGGGGCACTGTCGAATGGGGCAACAGAAATTAACAATGATTTTAGTGGTAGACGAATGATCGATTATCAAATTAAGGGTTTAATTGTTTTTTTTTTTAAGTTCAGGGACTTAAAAGTTATTATATTAAAATTATATATGCAAGATCTCATTTTATATACAAACTATATGAAAGGACCTCGTTGGCACTCGACAGTGACCCCTTCCCTCCGTCCCTGTCACTCACACCCCAACTCAATTAAGTTGACCCGTGATATGAATGGTGGGATCTGAATTTATTAATGAACAAACCTCAGTAACAGCATTGATGTCCAAGTACAAAATATTCAACAATCTGGTAGGTAGTGTAGAAAAATTAAAATGACCATAAGACATGCTCAGACTAAATCTAGCCAGCCAATGGGCAGCTCCATTTCAGTCGCGCATCACGTGCTTCAATTGAACATTTGTGGCAGATCTGGGCTCTTCATTACATTTGTTAACCACGTTTTATTGTCAACCATTCTAGTTGGAAGGATCAAGAATGACATCTACATTGTGCACAACTTTAAAGTTAACTGAGCTGAGTCTGAGCTGGGCTTCAATATTTGTGCTTATTGGGCATGCTTGATCAAAATCTGTAAGGGCCATTTTCAGATTAACAGGTTTGAATTTATAATTTACCTTCAAAAAAGCAACATTCAATATTTTGGAAGAAATTTTAAAATTTGCGAGTAAGGTCACAATTTTATAAATTATTTTTTTATAAAATTATTTAAAATTTATATAAAATCTGTTTATTTTTTAGACTTGTTTAAAACTTATTTATATATTACTTTTTATTTTAAAATTTAAATATTGTTTATGTATTATTAATATCTTGTTTATATGTTATTTTTTGTTTTAAAACTTGAATGTTATTTATATATTATTGATATCTTATTTATATGTTATTTATATGTTATTTCTTATTTTAAAACTTGAATGTTGTTTATATATAGTTAATATCTTATTTATATGTTAAAAAATATATAAAAACATACAAATTACAAATTTATCCGTATATTGTTTTCAAACATATAAATAATATACCAACTATATACAAACAAAAAATAACTTATAAATAACATATAAATAAGACACCTTAAATTTGAAAATACAGAAAAACATCAACAACATATAAATAAGACTTCGTAAATTTGAAAATATATATCCATAAATCTGAAATGTCGCATACGTACAGATGAAATATTACAAAGTGTATTTGTAATATACATAATCTATCCATACAAAATAAATATTGTAAAATTTTGTTACTAAACCGCATAATTACCACAATCTGTAAACTTGATTACTTGACATAGGCTTAATTTTGGGCTCATTACAAAATAATATCGTTTAAAAATTTTAATTATGACAATATGCTCACTGAATGTTGGAAACGTGTGAACAGGTACAAACATGAGTAGACATGAGCACTACTCAACATGTACGAATATAAGTACAATAAATTTATATCTATACTTTTTTTTAGTACCACATCAAATATTATTAATAACTCTCACTTGTATTAAAAGAATATCGTAGTTATATAAACGAATGTTATCATAATACAAAAATGAAATATCTATACTTTATTTGTACACGAATAATGAATATAAGTACTATTCATACTCATACCTAAGCATTAAATGACTACAAGTAAACAATAAAAAAATAAAACGAATACAAATGCAGATAATACTAGGATATGTTCGAGTTGTGTTGGTAAGGGATAAAAGTGTGTTTAAGGCATCCACTGTATCATTGAGCACCACGTCAACATCCACTCCCATAATGGAGTGGATGTTGGGTTGACCAGAGGGTCCACCTGACCCATGTAGGCAACAACGGTCATTTTGACCGCTGCTGCACAATTTTTTTTTAATTTTTTTTCTTTTGACGTTTGTTTTTTTATCATCTATAAATAATCTTCTTCTACTTCATTTTCACACTCATTTTCAATCACTTCTCACTCTTCTTCTAACAAAAAAAAAAGCACAAACTCAATTGCAATTGTTCTTTTTTTTAGTCATATGGATCCAAATGATAATCAATTTCTTTCCCAAAATCCAAATTCAAGCAATACTCTAAATTATCATAACCGTCCATATGATTTTTTTTCCACCTAATTTTCAAAATTCTACAAACTTACCATACTCATTATTTCTACAAAACTTTTCGCCCTTTCTACCTTCTCAAAGTTCTCAAAATTTGCCCAATTTTCCACCATATCCATATTTTTCTCAACCTAATTTTCACAATCAAAATTGTGAAAATATTAGCTATTCATATTGTCCACCAAATCTCCCAACTAGTCCACCATTAGATGTAACATCTCGTACTTCAAATACCTATGATCTATGCTCATTGTCTGATTATCAAAATATCTCCATGTCTCTTCAACCACAAATGGAGAATTTTAATTTGAATGAACCTCGCAATATAGATGTGGTTGAAAAGCGTCAAGCATGGACACCAGAACGATCGAATGCTCATTATATTATGTAGAAAATTATTTTTTAACAAATTCTGGATAATTTTTTTTTATCGAAAATATATTTAAATTAATTTTTAAAATATATTTTATCTTAAAATAATGTATTAAATTAGTATGTTAAATAAATATATTTATTGTGAATTATATATTTGTAAATAATATAAATAAAGAGTAATGTAATTATGGAACACATTGTAGAGTATAAAAATGAGTATAATGATAGTGGAAAAGAAGTTAATGGAGAGAGAGTTTAATGGAAAACTAATGTGACATGATAATTATTCTCATAATGGGTATAACTATTGTGGATGTGCTTAGTACTTTATATTAGTCACCTTTTTCAAATTAGTCTTATAGCTTTTAGAATACAACGTTAATCCTAATTTATGAAAAATATTTTTTTATAAACTAGTAATTTTTTTAGTGATTTAGCATTTAATCATCCTATGTGGCACTATTAAAGTGACGGAAAATTACCATGTAAATGTTGCATCGGCAAAGTTTAATGACATGGCAGTACTACATGACACACACCGACTAGTTTATGGAAAACATGAATGGTTTAAACGTCTAAGATAAAGTACTTAGAAAACATAAGCAATCGTTTAATCGGACTCTTACTTCACTCAAGACAGCGACGCCATTGCTCTTTAGACCCTCTCTTCTCCCTTATCTATTTTGGCCTCGCCCCTCACAACGTCTCCAAAATCCAAATTTCTCTCCCTCAGTCATGGAACCACACATACACCTTTCTTAAGTACGTATACGGATATGCTTCCATTCTACTTATACGGCCTATCTACTTCCTTCTTCTTCATTGTATCAAATTCCTTGTTTTGATTTATTTTTTTATTATTATTAATTTAGTTGCTTTTTTTGATTTTTGTTGTTCGATTCTGATGGACAAAGACGAAGACAAAAGATGGTTAAATTCGATACTGTATGAGGAAATGAATTTTTTTTCTTAGAGTAGTCTCTTTGCATTATGCTAAAGAAGGAACCTTTGCAAGAAATAAGTTGGAAACTTTGGAATTTTGAGGATAGTTAGGGAATAGGATTCCATATTTCACACTGATTTACAATTTTATCAGTTTCAGTTTGAGTTTCTTGCTGTGGAAAAGAATGTCAGTTCTTTGAGCATAGTTTTTCTTTTGTTTTTTTTCTTTTTTTGATGAAACAGAGTATGTGATGTTTTGATAATGTTTATTGATAACTTTTGTTTTAGTTGTTCCTTTTTTTTTTTACCTTGGAGTTTGTTATTCGTAAATAGACTGTGAAAGAGCTAATCAAAATATGTGGCAAGTAAATTTCTTTCTAGGTGGTGCAGATCTTGACACGAACTGTGAATCATAATAGTGATCAGTTGTTATTTCTATATGCACATAAGTTCATGCATTCAGTTATTTTGGAATGAATGGAACCATATTCCAGCTTGAGGAAGTCCGCAAGAAAGGCTTGTATTTTCTGCATCTTCTTGGTGTTGAATGGTATGGATTTAAATTTAAATTAGGAAATTGGTTTTTCCCTCAGAAATCCAGTATTGAGTGTAGGCTCCTTTTCTAGGTCGGACATGTGATACTGAATTGGACTTTCCACCATTATTCTTCAAGTTTTATGGCTTCCTTCTGAGATAAGTGTGATATAATTCGGCCTTTTGTTTTTTGTTTACCTTGTACTTTTTGTAGTCAAGGATAAAAAATGAACTGGAAAAATCAGTAAATTTGTTTCTTGATTGGGAAGATAGACTTGTATTCAACATGATAGCTTGTTCCAGCAGTGGCTTTAATAAGCAATTGATCACTTCTTGTGTTGGAAAGATATCTGACTAGCATGAATGCTCTCCTTTTGTGTGTTTTGTTTTCCCTTTTTTTGAAGGGTATTGTTAAATTGGTTGTCAAATTTTAGAGAAATAATGTAAATCTTCACTGTGAAACAATGTAACTGATGCAGTGAACAGGGCAAAATGTGCTCTGTGTGTGTGTTTTATATTTTTACTTGTATCTTCATTCACGTGTTTCTACATTTCCAATGTCTAATAGCTATATTCCATCACTCTTACGAAACTTTTGCAGTGCAAGGTGGAGACTGTTTATAAACATATTGAACAGTGAACATCAAACACTCACCATAAACCTGTATAAACATACTGCAAAGAACATTTTTGCAAGGTCATCTGCCAAAGCACAGAAACTTTTATACAATGTCAGAAGCTGATATGACAGTCGTCAAACCTGAGGTTTGCCACTTTTTTTATGTTATGAAATTTTTTAATCTGTTTCAGTCAATGTTGAGAAGCTCTTATGACCACCCCTGCCTACTATATGATGGAAAAGATTCTCTGTTTATGGCATCATTATTTTGTTCAACTAAATGTCAGCATTGTTTTAATCTTCCTGGGTATGAGCTAACATGTTTATATTATACTTTCATTTCATTATTTTGCTTAGTTGAGCCTTTCCAGGCATGGGCGCGTTATTGTTTTTCTGAATGCAATTGTCTACTTCAACATGCCTGCCTTGAATTAATTGGTATTGGATAACAGAAAAGGCCAATTAATTGGTCGTTTAATGTGTGAAATCAAGATAAGGATAGAAATATTAAGATGTTGATAGAGATTGCTTGCCATTGTAAATTAAAGGGAATTAACAAACAGAAGTGCTTTGCTTTACAGCATGCTGAACTTCTGTATTTGGTGTAATGATCTATGCTTTGACCAATTTGAGGATGATTAAATTTCTATAGTCAATGAACTCTTAACCATCCTGCACTCATGGTGGCTGATTGCATGATCAGATTCATAGTTTTTTCTTTTAGTGTTTCCAAATTTTGTTTAGTTAAAACTCCATTATCATCATTACTAAGACTGATTTTGAGCTATTTGTCGCTCATTGCATATTTAGATGATGAAGTCCTATATTTGGCTCCAGACTGCTGATGATTCAATTCAGCAAGTGGAACAAGAGATTGCCATGTTTTGCCCTGTGATATGTCATGAAGTAATTCAAAAGGGCATGGGATCTTCAAAGAATAATTCCATATCTCTTCCCCAACGAGTGAGTCCTTCCATGTTGAGCGTAGTTCTTGATTACTGCAGGTTTCATCAAGCACCAGGCCGCTCAAACAAGGTTCATTCACTTGTCTGTTTTTCCATTTACTTGTTTTTGTCTTCATTTTTTTTCTCACTCTTACACATTGATGTTGAATTACTTATAAATTGAAACTCAAAGCACTTGGTTTCCATCTGCTGGTTCTTTTATTATTCATAAAAGACAAGATACTGTATGTTTGGAAAATCTCCACAAAAACATTCTGGACACTAGAATGCTTGTGCAGGAAAGGAAAGTTTTTGATGAGAAGTTTATTCGAATGGACACAAAGAGGCTTTCTGAATTGACATCTGCTGCTGACAGTCTCAAGCTAAAGCCTTTGGTTGATCTTGCTAGTCGGGCACTTGCCCGAGTTATTGAAGGGAAAACACCTGAAGAAATACATGAGATATTTCATTTGCCTGATGATCTTACAGAGGTGTCTGGTGCTTGTGATAACTGTGCTCAGGACTCTTTTGTTCTATTTATTTTGTTATTTTGACATACACACTTTATTTATGTAGGAAGAGAAGTTGGAACCTATGAAAAACACAACCGATGACCCAAGGATTCAGCTTTTGAATCGATTGTATGCAAAGAAGAGAAAAGAGCTAAAGGAGAGAGAGAAACTAAAGGTGATGATTTATTGATTTTCTTTTTATTATTAAACAATTTTCAGTTTTATTTTCTATTAAGAATTCTGCAGTTTGATTTGAGCCAGTGGTGCAATTACATCTAATTCTGTACTTGTACAACATTACGCTAACATTTACACATACCATTAGATTGACAATCATGATGGTTAATGGGCATTCCATATGTTTTCAGAATGTTGGGATTAAAGGAAGAGCGTGTAGACGAGAGCTCGGTTGAGGACCTATTGTCATTTATTAATGGAGGTATAATGGAGTGCTTTCTCAACTATGGCTATTTGCTGTATGTTTGAATAATTAGAAGATCATTTGCTGGTGAATTTGACAGGAGTTCTTTAACATACAGTTATGTGACTTCCCAAAGCAAATACGACCTCTTTCTTTTAGCGCGGTGCTACAAACTGTTCTCCCTTTTGAAGTTTAGAACTTCACTGAATAGAGACAAAGTGATAAAGAAAGAAACAACAGATGAAAAAAGACATGAGAATAAAGTGAGGTCATGTTATATTATGGTCTTAGAATCTATTTGATGGTTCAAACACTAATGTAGTGTAACCCTAATCTTACCACTGAAGCTTATGCCTGTTGGTGGCTGGATCATATACACATAGAAACTTTCCTCTTAGAAAAACTTCCGCTGCCGTCGTAAATTTTTTCATGCTTAAATCTTTGACCTAAGACATACATCTCTTGCTCTTCTTCATCTCTTTTTTACATCCTTTTGACAATATTATTAGGAAAGTAATTCTATTTTACAGATTCTCATGGGATCA
>CAODLS011291597.1:0-14220 GCA_948243855.1 Flueggea neowawraea | reverse complement strand
TATGAACTAATACTTTTGTGCATCTAGATATGATTAACCCTAGATTAACTATTTGATGAATTGATTGTTATTCATTCAATTTATTTATGGAATTGAGATTCAATTATGATTTCGATTGTTGAATTGTTAAATTTATTGTTGTCAGTCGTTCGATTCAACTGTTGATTCATACACGTGCAATCGAGAGATTCTGTGTGTGATAGATCATTCATAATTGGAAGGAGTTGCATGCAAACCTAGAGATAGGTCAACATAAATCCTCTGGATTAGGGTTAAACCTAATAGAGAAATTCTTAGATGGATAAGGCAACGATAGGGGTTTTAATTAGGAAGAGATTCTGGTTAATCAACCTAGTTGTTAGACGTTAGCTAACTCGAGAGAGAGTTTAATATATCATAGGAGTTTTCACGGTCCAATTGCCTGAATAATTATTTGAATAATGAGATTTTATCACTTAGTTTTGTCTAGGGAGATTTAACATCTAAGTGCCACTTTTCATCGATCGTTCTATCCTTTTGAATGCGTGTGTTTGTTCTTACATTGATTTCTATTTATTTTATCTATTCAAACCCATTTAATTTATAGGCTAGATAATAGGGAAACAGTAATTACTAGTGCTATTAGTCTCTGTGGGTTACGACACTCGGTACTTATAGGTCCATCAGCTATAGAAGATAGGTACACTTGCCTTAGTTTTTAGGTGTAGGCGTACGACACACCAGAGTCTGTGTATGTGTATTGATTACTGACAGTTGAACAAGGTAACATTGAAGAACCGATATTAACTTTTGAGGATAGATGATCTGTTTGACCAGTTGAAGGGTGCACAATCATTTTCTAATGTGGACTTGAGGTTGAGATATCACCAGTTGAGGATTAGGGGTGAGGATATTCCAAGACGACTTTTCGGACTAGGTATGATCACTATGAGTTCCTTGTGATGTTGTTTGGTTTAACTAATCCACCAGCGGCATTTATGGATTTGATGAATAGAGTGTTTAGACCGTACTTGGATCGATTTGTTATTGTCTTTATTGACGACATATTGGTGTAATCGATGAGTATGAGGACCACTTAAGGTCAGTCATGTAGACTTTGTAAGAGCATCAACTATATGCAAAATTCTCGAAGTGTGAATTCTACCTAGAGCAAGTAGCACTTCTAGGACACGTAGTGTCCAAAGACGGTATTATAGTAGATTCGGAGAAGGTAGAGGAAGTACTCCATTGTGAGGAACCTAAGACCGTTATGGAGATTCATAGTTTTCTGGGGATGACCAGGTATTATAGGAGGTTTATCTAGGATTTTTCTAGGATTGCAGCTCTTATGACTTGATTGACATAAAAGAGAGTCAAGTTTGTTTGGTCAACAAGTGTGAGGAGAGTTTCCAAACGTTGAAGAGGTGTTTGACGAGTGCACCAGTGTTAGCTTTGCCATTAGGTTCTATAGGGTTCGCAGTGTATTGTGATGCATTGATAGTTGGTTTAGGTTGTTTGTTGATGCAACATGGGAAGATGATAAAGTACGCCTAGAGACAGCTCAAGAGGCATGAGTAGAACTATCCAATGCATGACCTCGAGTTAGTGGCGGTTGTGTTCGCTCTTAAGATTTAGAGGCATTATCTGTATGGTGAGACCTTCATGATCTTCACAGATTGCAAAAGTTTGAACTATATTTTCAGGCATCAAGACTTGAACTTGAGACAGAAGAGTTGGTTAAAGTTACTAAAGGATTACGATTGTACCATATCATATCATATTGGCAAGGTTAATGCGGTTACCAATGCCCTAAGTAGGAAGTCTATGGAGAGTTTAGCTCACATCGCAGTTGAAAGACAACGAACAATGTTAGAGTGGCGAAGATTGATGGGGAATGGATTTGAGTTATAGTTGGTTCTAGGGCATTACTTGGTCATATTAAGGTGAGGCTTATATTATTGGACAACATCCAAAAGGCTCAGAATGAGGATGTTGAGATTTAAAGTTTGATTGAGAAGGTTAAGTCTTCTGGTGTACCTGGGTTTAGTGTTGATAATTTAAGACTTCTGTGGTTCGGGTTGAGGTTATGCATGCAATCTTCGGGTGGTTTACGCGAGGAGATTATGACCAATGGTCATTGATCCACATATTTTGCATACTCAGAGTACATTAAGATGTATCAAGGTCTTTGAGAATCCTATTGGTGGCCAGAAATGAAGAAGGACATAGTTGAATTTGTCAGACGGTGTTTGACCTGTCAACAAGTTACGTTTGAGCATTAGTGTCTTTCTGGTTTGTTGCAACAAATGCCCCTTCTGGAGTGGAAATAAGACCGCATCATAATGGATTTTGTAGATGGGCTACTGAGGACACCTTTTGGGTATGACTCCATTTGGGTCATCATTGACCGATTGACCAAGTTAGCAAATTTCCTACCCGTCAAGATGATATATTGGCTGGCACAATTAGAAAATTTATATGTTCACAAGAATGTGTGTTTGCATGGTGTGTCAGTCTCCAAAGTGTTTGATAAAGAACCTCAGTTCACGTCGTAGTGTTGGCATAAACTGTAGGAGGATTTGGGTACTCGATTGAACTTTAGTGCTGAATTTCATCCGTAGACCGATGGTCAATCTGAGTGCATGATTTAAACTCTAAAAGATATGTTGAGAGCATGCGCTATGGATTTTGGTGGGAGTTAGGATTCTCACTTACCATTAGTTGAGTTTGCATATAACAATTCATACCATTTGAGTATCGGGATGGCGCCTTACGAGGCACTATATGGCAGGAAGTGTAAATCTCCTTTGTGTTTGCCCGAGGTCTGTGAGAGAGAGCTATTGCGGCCGAATTTTATATTGAAGACTACTAAGAAAGTGAGATTGATCCAACAACTTATCCAAACTGCCCACAGTCGTCCGAAGAGTTACTCTGACCTAAAGCGTAAACATTTAGAGTTTGAGGTAGGAGACCATGTATTCCTCAAAGTATTTCCAATGAAAGGCTTAATGAGATTTGGAAAGAAGGACAATTTTAGCCTGAGATTCATCGGTCCATTTGAGGTTATCGGCCGTGTGTGAGCTGTTGCTTATGAGTTAGCCCTACTACTTTAGTTGGCATCAGTGCACCCAATATTCCATATTTTGCTTCGAAGTAGTATGTCTCTGATCTGTCCCATGTTCTAAAGCCGTATTCTGTCAAGGTTAGGCCTGATCTATCTTATGATGAGGCACCATTCAGTTGACAAGGCCACTTGGGAGGCCGACGACGAGATGCAGCGCATATATCCGCACCTGTTCAATTTTATAGATCCATAGGTTGGTAATTTTTTCCTTTGTCTTTGTTCATGCATTTTCACATCTCTATCTTTATATATATTTGCATTATTTTCTGCATATCTGGGTTCGAGTGAGTTTGATCTCTGTTTGGTTCATGGGTTGATACTCTATAATTGATCTGTCAAGCTTCGAGGTTATGATTTACTTTGGATACTTAGACTTGGTGTCTATTGGGGAGATTTTTGGGTTCGTCTTGATTTGGACACTTAGGTTTGTTTTTAACCTTGATTTGGTTG
Organism: Flueggea neowawraea; assembly: GCA_948243855.1. Classification (NCBI taxonomy): domain Eukaryota; kingdom Viridiplantae; phylum Streptophyta; class Magnoliopsida; order Malpighiales; family Phyllanthaceae; genus Flueggea; species Flueggea neowawraea. Next base: position 10,667 of record CAODLS011291597.1, on the reverse strand, counting down.
TTTGGAAATTCGAGGGTGAATTTCTTTTGAGGGGGAAAGTATGTAATATCCCGCCCGTTCCAATTGAATTTCGATAGCATTCCTTTTGTTTCTGTAGTGATCTGAGATGTTTGGGGTTGTTTGGTACATCATTTTACCAAGTTTTTGTGTTTAGTTGATCTCAGGAATGGTGGGAATTATGATTTTAAGTCTAAAACGCGTTAAGGATGCAATTTTACGTGCGTAGGACGTGTAGGAGGTCATATACGTGTGTTGTGATGGACCTATGCATGTAGATCAAGTTTCGAGCTAGGCAGTGAGCTGAGGAGTACCGTCTACGTGAAATGTGATGGATCTATGAGTGTAGATCATGTTCTGGGCTGGCCAGTGAGCATAGGAGTGCCGACTATAGCATAACAGGCATACTATGCACTCAATATAGGATCTACGTGAGTAGAAGGAGTGACTACGTACGTAGACATGCTCAAAAAGTTGAAGAATGAGTGAAACAAATCTTTTTGACATTGCAGGTCTATAAATGCCCCTAATCTGACCTTCCTTCGGCCATAACTCATCTCAACTACCAAAATTACTCTCAAATTGATTTCTTTTCATCTCCCTTTGCTTCTCGTTGCTTCCACTACAATTCTTGTGGTAAGAAAGCGTCATTAATATCTTATTTTCTTCATTTTTGTTCAACATTTGTTCATTTAGGGTTTATGACCAAATCTGAAAGTTGGTTTAGATTCCTTCTTTTCTGTTGCTGTGGAAGTTAAACGTTGCTAGATTATGGTTTTTGAGGTTGGAATAATGGGATTTTAGCTTCGGTTTTTGGGAGTTTTGTGTCTGGACGAAATGAGTTTATTTGGGCTAGGGTTTCAGATTTTGATGGATTTCTTGCTAGATTTGGAGTTGTTTCCAATATATTTTGATATATTGGAGTTAGGAATACTTGGATTTGAGTTGGGCGTTGTAATTTGATGATTTATTTCTATGGGTCAAACAAGTCTGAAGTTGTGGATGGAAAATTTTGATGATTTTGAGATTAATTGTTGAAATAGATGATGGATTCATATTCAGGAGGTCAATTATAGTCAATGTGGGTGATTGGTTAAGTCAGATGTCTATCAAAAAGAGATTTTTACATTTTTGGAATAAATTTTCTGTCTCCATTTAATTATGAAATTTTGAAAAATTTGGGACATATTTGTAATTCTGGAAAAGTTGAGTCAAATTTGGAATTCCTGAAAGTTTAGGGCTAGTTTTGTGAATACCAAGAGTTTAAGGTTTTAATTGGAATTTCTGATAAGTTGGGACTGATTATAAATTCTAAAAATTTGAGGGCTATTTTGTAATATTCCAAGGTCTTGGGGGCTAAAGGTAATTTTGCAAAACTTTGGTGACTAAATGGTAATTTTATGTAGACTCTGATTTTTGGTACGAGAGCGATAGATCATTGACTGAAAATTGGTTTTTCGACACTGTCGAGGGTTAGATTGCATTTGCATTGCATTCATACATTTGGTGCCGCCACACTACCAGTACTACATTCTGATCTGTTTGATATGATTTATCTGTTTCAGCTTCTTGTGCCTATTAGCACTATCAGCCATACACCAGTAATGCTTGACTGGACTTCAGCTTGTTTACCAGGTGACTGCGATAGTAGTTTCAGACACATAGGCTATGTCTTTCAAAACTTATATGCTTTTGGTGTGAAATGACTCAGCTTGTAAACATGACTAACTAGGGACGATTAACTCTAAAAATTTGATTATGTGTTATAAGGAATAAATTATTTGTATAAGTATAATATCAGTATCAATGTTATATATGTATACTTTGCATGTCTACTTGCGATTCATATAATTTATATTCTGTTGATTTGGGACACTCAGCTACAGAGAGGCGTAGCCTATCGAGTACCATTGATTAGATAAGGCCTAGTTACCAGGGTTATTGTTAACCCGTATGTCTAGCGCAAATACACGTGGTCAGTATCAGGTGGCACAATCCACATTTCAGTTTCATCTAGGTTAGATATTTAGTTATATGTATAGATATTTATGATATGTATTCGTATGATAAGATGCATGTTGTTTGCTGAAGGTACGAACGATTTCAAAATGAATTTCAAAAACTATATTGTATATTTAGCGTGTATATGTACGTATTAAGTATATTGTGTCTGGTATTTTCGAAATATTTTCAAAACAGTATATATGATGTCCCAGAGGCGGTCTGGAGTGTTATCCATAACTGATATTTCTCACCCCCTTCCGCGCACATAACATTTTTTAGGTGATTCCCTTTGGCTTTACCAACCACCGGACATTTAGACACTCAGTAACGCATTGTTTGATTTGGTTAGTCGACGCCATTTTGGTCGAGATCCTTTTGTTTTTTTTAGGGCTCAACACTGAATGCTAGTGGGTTACTGGGAATTTTCGTATTTTGATATTGATTCTTACTCATACATATTCTATATTTATTTTTGGACTTATGATATTATTTTGTTACTCTTATAAGTATCTTTATATATGTATATAGAAATATTTTTATATTAAATATATTTGTTTAATAAATGGACAATGTAAGTTTGAATAATGAATGAATCGGTGGAGTATTTGATTCTCCGAGGATTGTGCGAGAAGGGTCGGACCTTAGGTTCGGTTCGTTTTGTTCGCCGACCATGGTCCAGAATTGGGTCGTGACACTTTTTGTCTATTAAATGTTATTTATTTTTCACATCGTATTACTTGCATTAAATTTACTAACATTATTTAAAATCACATAAAGCTTGTAACACCTTGCCCGATTCTGACTTGACGACGTGGCGATTGGAGATGCTATGTTTTCCCTTCTGTCGAGTTTTAGTATTAATGTAGCTTCAAGAGTGATGGGATTTGTGTTTCCATGCTGGAAATACATCAAAGATGTGAATTTGGGCATGAAAAGTGTGCAATAGGTCGTCTACTTATTTTAGGGGTAAGCTAAGCACATAAAACTTGAAGCAAAAAGGAGCTGGAGCTACTGGAGTGGCTTTACGCATGTAAAGGTGTTTTGCATGCTTAAAGTGGACAATTTCACATGAAAATGTGCTCTGTAGGGCTAGTTTTGAGTGAAACGGTGAGCTTCGACGTTTGGGCCTATAAGTACTCCTCACCCGAATTCTCCTACATCATTTTCACTTCAAATCCCTCCCAAAATCTCTCAAATCACCTCTCATATTCTCTCTTGCTTTCCAATCAATTCCCATCAAGTTTTTTTTCAAGTAAAATCACAGTCTCTACTAATTCCTTTCTTCCATTTCATGTGGGTTTGCTTATTTGGGTTTGGATGATGCAATTTGAATTGGTTCTTGCTAAGGTTTCAATTTTTGAGTGAATTTATGTTGGATTTGAGTTGGTTTTTAATAGGTCTTAGTAGAATGAGCATAGAATCGAATGGATTTAGTTTGGGTTTGAAGATTTGTGTGGTGTTGGATGAGTTAGGGTTTGTTGAAAGAAGAATTTTAGGATTTTTGATGATTTTGTGTTTCTTTAGTGTGATTGATTGTTGGTTCATGGATTTGAACATGTTTGGAGGTGATTTGAGTGATTTGGAATGGGTTTTGTTGGTTGAAACAAATTTTAGGATGTTTTTGAAAAGCTTTTTGCCGTAGGGTCTAAATTGCAATATTTTGAAAGTTTGAGGTAAAAAATATAATTCTGAAAAGTTGGAGAACTGATTTGTAAATTATGGAAAGTTTGGGGACGGACTTGTAATTTGCCAATGTCTTAGAGACTAAAATGTAATTTGATAAAAGTTGAGGGACTAACTCTATAATTTTACAAAAAGTTCAATTTCGAGAGAAAAGATTATACATTCGATCGAAATAGGTTTTTGACATCATCAGGGTCTGGGATTCGCATTTGCACTTCCATGCATACTCAGTAATGCCATAGTACTGTACCGTATCTAACTCTGATATAATCTGTCCACTTTAAGCTCTGTCTAATATCTAATGTAACTAGCCATCCATCAGTGGTGCATCACCAAATTATTTTGCTCGGATCCTAAGTGAGTTGGATGTCATTCTAGACACATAGGTTGTGTTTTCTGAACCTATATAATTTTGTTGTGCTTCGATTTTTCCATGTAATTTGGACCAAGTAAAAGCTTGGTAACCTAAAATCTAGCTTGTGCAGAATTTTTGTTGTAAGAAATGGGGTTGGAATTTGATTATACCTTCTGTATTAAATAATTTTCTTGGAATTAAATATATTCTTCAGTAATAATCGTCTGCTCGATATGATTGTTTTCTTAGAATATTTTTAACAAATATTTGTAGTCGAAATATTATATTATGCAAGACTGCTAATGATATGTTTGCTTTGAATATTTTATACTACGTGCAGCAACCAATACTTTGAATAATATATTATATATATTATAATATACTCTGTAATAAATTCTAATATTAACTCTCTGTTATATAATATAACTTCTAATATTATAATATATATATATGATTCTAGATATTGTATACATATAATTCAAGATATTATATATAAAATTATATACATATGATTCTAGATATTGTTATTTTGAGATATGACTAGTAATACTTCTGCTATTATTTGTCTATTTTTGCAAGTCTGCTTTCTGTAAATGTTTATTTATTTTAATTATTCTGACTTGGGACATCTATGCTACATGGGTAAACGTAGCTTTTGGTATGCTAATGTTCTAGAAGGCTTAGTTACCAGGATAACCTGGTAACCCGTGTGTACCCGGGCAAACACAAGTAATTTATTGTCTAGTGGCAGTAGTCTAAATCTCTGATTCTATTTATTTCTTGTGGCAATAATCCATATTTACCTAAGTGGCTATTTCTGATTCTGTCTATGTCTGGTCCCTTGTCAGGTTTTTTGATTTATTAATTATTACGTATGATTATTTTAATATCATTTGGATTTAAGAATTTGTCTATGTATGCTTAAATTTGTAAGTATTTATTGTTGATCACACCATTGTAATAAATCGTACTGTGATTTAGCATAGTATATCTTGCTAGAGCTCGTGAACTGCAATGGTTCGAATATACTCTGACTGAGTAGTTTTTATCTGTTTCAGCTTTGAGCCCCTTAGGGTGCCCGATACTATTTTAGTTCATAAGGCTGTTAGCTGTTTAGCCATTTTAAGCCGAGTCCTGTTTGGGCACTTAAGGTTGCTAGTCTGTTTTTTATTCTGATTTGGATGCTGAAAACAATATCAGTATATTAAGAGTGTATGATCAATGATATCAATATCAGGTACATTTTTTAACTTTATATATGTAGTATTTATTTGATTGCATGTTGTTTGAAAATTTGATATTTATTCAACTCTCTGTTATAATATTTATCTGATAATTATTATGTCTGACTGCATGTTTGTAATAACCCTCCCGTTTCGATAAATTCTTTGTAGCGTTTCGACCAATACAGACGAGATCTTTGGTGGAACGTCATTCGATTGATAATGATCATTTTTCATTTGAAATTTGATCCTTGAATGATTGAGATGATGATTGGAGTGTTTGAGAATGTTTGCATTTGTTTAAGATGATACCTTTATAATATTGGGTGTTGTTAGGTCCCGAGGATGATGGGATTCATGTTTTGAAGTTGAAATCATGTTTGAGGAGTGATTTTGTGCGTGTAGAGCTTACCGAAAGCCATCTACATGCATATTAGAGGAATCTACGCACGTTGGGCATGATTCAGGTTGGTTTGTGAGCCATGGAGGCCATCTACGTGTGTTGTAGGAAGAGTTACACACGTAGATCATGAACTGGGAATGATCTATGTGGTTTTCAAGGCGTCTAGGTGCGTTGAAGGAAGTTCTGTGCACGTAGATGTTGATATGGATTGAGATGAGAGTTGTTGAACACCGTCTACGTACGCTGTGTAAGTATCCATCACGTTGGACTTCTTCTACGTGCGCAGACGATGTACTGTGCACGTTGATGTGCCCAAGAATGCTGAAAAATGAGTGAAACGTTGCGTTTTCGCGAGATGGGTGGGTCTATCAATACCCCCTCACCCGACCTGCATCCGTCATTCATCATTTTCACTCTCTTTCTCACTCTCAAATCAATTCTCTCACTTTATCTTTGCTTCCTTAATGTTCTTAGACATCTCTGAAGGTAAGATCAATGTTCTAACCTCTTAATTTTGTCCATTTTATGCATTTGATTTTTGAATCTCATTTTGGTCTAATTTGATTTAGGGTTTCTAATTTTGAGTGATTTTGGTGAGATAGATGCTAGAGGTTGTTAGATGATGGTTGTGTGAGGTAAGATCGTCCTTCCTTTCCTCTTATTTCATCATTTTCACTCATTAATCCTGAAATCCCATTTTGGCCGAATTTGCATCTAGGATCCGGATTTGATGTTTCTGTTGGAATGGATGTTATATATTGTTGTTTATGGTTGTTTGAGGTTAGATTAACATGAATCAAGCCTTGAATCAAAATATTTGAGGAGTTATTGACTGGGCTAGTGTTTGGTTCGGGTTGTGAAGATTTTTGATGATTTTGAGTTGTTTTTGAGAAACCAATCATAAATTTGAGTTCCTGAGGTGGAGATCAACTTGTACGGGTGTTTGAAACTGTTTTTTATCAGTTGAATAGAGAAAAAGACTTTTTGGGTAATTTTTCCACAGGGGCTAAACTTGATATTTTACAAGTTTGGGGTTAAAATATAGTTTCTGAATAATTTGTGGTTTGATTTGATAATAAAAATACCTCGGGTATTGAGTGATTAATTATGAAAAGTTTGGAGATTGAATTCTAATACTAAATCGAGGTCCGAATGTCGATGAACGATAGACTTTCGATTGAAATATGATTTCTGACACCGATGGCGTTTGAATCTACATTTACATTTCATGCATCTTCTGTATTGCCACAGTCACTGTATTTGATCTCTTTGTAAAATACTTTGTTTCATCTCAGGTCATTTTTCGAGGTTACCAGTCATCGACCGTTGGTTAGTGATTCAGAGTTTGGAAGCTCGGCATCCAGGTCAGTGGATGTCAGCTTTAGACACATAAGTTGTCTCTTTTACTTATACGCTTTTGTGGTGCTATCGCCTTAGCATATAATTTGGAATAATTAAAGGATTGAAAATCCTAAAATTTGGCCTATATGAGGTGTTGTTTGATTTAATGATTCTTTGGTACATTTCTGAAACGAATTCTGAACTTTGTTTTTGGTAAAGTATGTGTGTGCTTTTCATACTCTATTTTTCCATACCATACTGTTACGATTTTGCAATCTTTGAAATGAATACTTCATTTCTGGTTCTAATAAACATTTTGGATTTTCGTAAAATCATACTTGTATGTATGTACGTTTTTGGACTTCGATATATAATTTATATCTTATATATCTCTCTTTTGGTTTTGATATATTCAGTCACAGGACCATTTGGTTTTGGATTTAATTATACTATATCTATGTTTTGGAGATGAGACGCCTATGCTACGGGGTACGTAGCCATTGGTATACCAATGTTTTGATATAACCCAGCTATCAGGGGTGGTCGGTAGTCATGTTGTCCTGATCAGGCTCATAATTGGATATTGATTAGAGGCGGAGCCCTTATCATCATTAGTGGCTGGTCCATAACACCTCGTGATTAGTGGTGGAGTGCATATCACGTTTGCTTTAGTCCCCTATCAATGATATATGTTTTGACTGTGAAATGATATTGTTATTGTTGTTGTTGTTGTTATTATTATTATTATTGTTGTTGTTATTGTTATTATTATTATTGTTGTTGTTATTATTATTATTATTATTATTATTATTATTATTATTATTATTACTTTTATTGTTATTACTATTATTGTTACTACTATTATTGTTACTATTATTGTTATTATTATCATTGTTACTATTATTATTATTACTATTATTATTCTTACTATTATTACTATTACTATTTTTACTATTTTTATTTTTACTATTATTATTTTTACTACTATTGTTATTATTGCTATTATTACCATTACTATTATTATTATTATTACTATTACTATTATTACTTTTACTATTACTATTATTACTATTATTATTATTATTGTTATTATTACTCTTATTAGTATTCTTATTATTATTCTTATTATTACTATTATTATTACTATTATTATTATTACTATTACTATTACTATTATTATTATTATTATTATTGTTGTTGTTGTTATTATTATTATTATTATTATCATTATTATGCCTACGTGGCTAACCATTTGACTCTGAAATTTCTAAAAAGCTAGAAAGGTTTTGAGCTTTGTTTCTGAAACTCTCGATAACAGTTTGAAAGAATTTTTTATTTTTGTTCAGAAGTTTTTGGTACAACAAACAAAATGGTTTTTGTTATGGAACTTCTGCTAAGATAAAATGTTTTCTGAAGAGCTTCGCTTTGTTTTTAAAAACATCTCGGCCTTGGGTTATTTTGAAAATTTTCTTAAAATATTTTGCTTAGTTCCAGCAATGTTTCGTGCATGTTGTCTGCTTTGGTTGCGAACATTTTCGAAACGTATCTTCGAAAACCTACTATATATGTAGCGTGTATATGCATGTGTAACTTTTGATACCTGTATGTGGTAGTTTTGAACTGTTTTCAAAACAGTCGTTGTGAGGCACGTATGAGGCAATCTGGAGTGCTATCCCTCACTGGGTTCTTACCCTCTTTCTTTTGTTTGTCCCTGCTTATTATCATATTGCATGTAATTTTTGTGGACTATGTTCCTTGATATCTTCAGCTCAGTGAGGCATTGTTTGATGTGGTAGTGAGTGCCCTTTTTGTTTGGGCTCAATTTGTATGTTTTGTTATTATTTCTGGCATTTCAAATATTTTTAATTTAAAATATTTTCTCCATTTGACATTGTATATGTTTTGTTTTATTAAATAAGGTTTAAATCTTTATTCGATTTCGTTATTTTATTTAATTGAATATGATTTTTGGGTAGAAGTTATGTTCTTTGAGGCTTGTGTAAGATGAGCTGGGCTCCTAAAGACAATTTGCCTCGCACACAGGTCATGGTCCTAAGAATGGGTCGTGACAAAGGTGGTATCAGAGCAATAGGTTTCGTATTGTCTGGGTTGGTCGTTGAGCTTAGGTATCTTTGATTGCATCTATTTAATTTTCTTCTGTATGCCCTTCTAACTTTGTTTCGACACTCTGATCTATGTTTCGGTACTGTGACAATAGTTTGTAATTTGACATCTGCATGTACGCTTCATTTGTTTGTCCTGTTTGGAAATGCATTGTTAGTTAAGAGAGTTACAGAGGCTGCTAGGCGACGATTAGCCAAAGCTGCCAGCCAGTCTGTTCTTGATTAACATGGTTCACGTGACATGCCAGAGGTTGCAATTTCAGCAGCTCAGTCTCAACTACCCCCTGTGATTCAGTCGGATATGTATGGGCATCTTGTTCATGCCCTTGAACATTTTGAACGATTCGTTTCTTGTTAAGTAGCCAGAGGTCAGCCAGCAGTAGCTGTTCTGATAGTTACACCGGTTGTACCTGAGAGTGATTCTGGTAGCCGTTGATAAGTTTTCTTAAACTTGAGCCATTGAGATTTAAGGGCAAGATGAGAAGGATCCACATAATTTTATCATTGCATTAAAGCGTTGTTTCGATGCTCTAAACTATATTGATGGCTCTAAAAGGGTCAGATTTGTAGCATTCCTTCTAAATGGTTGTGTAGATTTGTGGTGACGGAGTTTCCAGAGAAAGGAGAGTATTTATTGAGCAGAGTTCAAGAATGAACATATGTTGTCTGTTCTTCCTCGTAATAATGGAGATAAGATAGCAGATGAGTTTAGTGCTTTTCATTAGGAAAAAGTGATGTTTGTGATTAAATATGAGGAAATATTTAAGGAAATTATCCATTCTGGGCGGAGTTTCAAGTTCTTCTTAGGAGTACTGAATTAGTATGGAAGTATTCAGAATGTCAGTTTGGGGCAACTGAGCAGATACCTAGAATTTCAAGCTAGGGCTTCAAGCTTTGGAGGTACAGGCAAGGGCCCAATCTCTTGGTGCAGTGTTTGCGAGAGAAAACATCTCAAGCAGTATGGCAACCAAAAGCGTCACTGCTATTTTTGTATGCAGCTGAGTCACATGATAGCCGAGTGTCCTAACTCTAGTATTTCTTTGTCCCTATAATTTTGTATATATATATTCATTTGGAATTCTACGAACTTTTGCGCATTTCAGCATAGTTTCTTTTGAACTTCTGTGCATTTTTGTATACTTTTGTTTCTAGATCTTCTGAGCTTTGTATATGCTTATATGCATTTCTTTTTTATTATAGTACAATATCCCTATTTGTTGCAATATTCTTTTTGCTATATCTGGTTAGTATGATATCCTATTGGGAAATTCTGTTGGAGATTTCTTGTTTCTAAGAATCAAGTGTAGTCGATTCAGTGACATGAGAATTTGTCAGTTTGCTAACCGATTGTCACGACCCATTCCCGGGACCGCGACCGGCGTACGAAATGAACCGTCTGTGGAAGCCCGGCCCATCCCGCACAAGCCTCATAGTACAGAACTTATAATCAAACATCATATTTAAAGAAATATGAATAACAAATAAAAATATAATCTTTGTTTATTAAAAACAAATCATACATAGTATTAAGTGCGGAA
>CAODLS011291252.1:0-12058 GCA_948243855.1 Flueggea neowawraea | reverse complement strand
ACTTCTTGCTCTCTTCTCCACACAGCAGTCGATTTGGCAAATGAGCCTAAGTTGGACAAAGAGATCAAGTCATGGCTTGCATTTGCAGCACAGAAAGTGCATGAAGTAAATGCCTTGGCCAATGCACTTGCTGGGAAAAAGCATGAGGTACTTCCTTTAACTCATGTTTCTATACCATGTTCATGATTATTAATGTGCAATTAAAAATTTGTTGTCCTTATTAGAAGAGTTGACCTCTTCCTATCAGGGAAAAAAAATCATATAACTTCCTGCAAAAACTTATTGGCCCACCATTAAGGGTGTTTAAAGCCTTTTATTTCCTGTTACGTTTTATACAGGCATTCTTTGCTTCCAATGCAACTGCTCATGCCTCAAGAAAATCCTCTCCAAGGGTTACCAATTCAGAAGTCCAAGAGGCTGTAAGTACTTATGATACTATGGCCAACTTACTATGTGTGTGTTTTTTCTTTAATGTTGCTGCATTATCTGGCCTTATCTAACTCTAGACATTGTCCTTTTTATCTTAGGCTGCTGCATTGAAGGGTTCTGATCACCGTCGTGCCACAAATGTAAGTGCAAGACTTGATGCTCAGCAGAAGAAGTTGAACCTCCCAATTCTTCCTACCACCACCATTGGCTCTTTCCCTCAAACCATGGATCTTAGAAGAGTGCGTCGTGAATACAAGGCCAACAAGTGAGGACATGTTGCTCTTTTTGTTTTGTTTGATTGGTTTCAAATATAATGTTTGTATTAATTTGTTTGGAATCCTGAACAATAGGATCTCAGAGGATGACTACGTGAAGGCCATCAAGGAAGAAATTAGCAAAGTTGTCAAGATCCAGGAAGAGCTTGATATCGACGTTTTGGTACACGGAGAGCCAGAGGTGAGTGTTCCTCTGCAAGAGCCAAGTTCTTTTGTCGTGTGAAAAATTCTGATCCATTTCCTCCTCTTCATCAAACAGATCATTTATTTTGGTTTTCAACTTTTTCTTCTTTTGCATTGTAGAGGAATGACATGGTTGAGTACTTTGGTGAGCAATTGTCCGGTTTTGCTTTCACTGCAAATGGATGGGTCCAGTCTTATGGTTCTCGTTGCGTCAAGCCTCCTATCATCTATGGTGATGTGAGCCGCCCCAAGGCCATGACCGTCTTCTGGTCATCAATGGCACAAAGCATGACAAAGAGACCAATGAAGGGAATGCTTACTGGCCCTGTTACCATTTTGAACTGGTCCTTTGTCAGAAATGACCAACCCAGGTCAGAAAGCATTTGCAACTTGTCCTGTGATTTTCGGCTTGCAGATTCTCCAACAGATTCTGACCTATATATTTGTCTGTTCTTAGATTTGAGACTTGCTATCAAATTGCTTTGGCCATTAAGGATGAGGTTGAGGATCTCGAGAAAGCTGGAATTACTGTTATCCAGATTGATGAGGCTGCTTTGAGAGAAGGATTGCCCCTAAGGAAATCTGAGCACATGTTCTATTTGGAATGGGCTGTTCATTCCTTCAGGATCACCAACTGCGGTGTCCAAAACTCTACCCAGGTTATTTTTCTTTTCAGTGACGCACATTTATTTCAGTTTCTCTCTTTTTAATATTGATTTTTCCATACATGGTACTTAAAATGATACTTTAGCCAACAATTTGCGTTGTCTATATCCTAAAAGTTCTGCCTCCCGGTAGTTGTTTTTATGTTCTATACAAGTGAATAAGTGGCAACTTTTTTGTTGAATAAAAAATATCTACATGAATAAGATGATGGATGGTATTTTGGGTGGATGGTAGCTTCAATTTGAAATGCTTTGTTGTGTTTTCAGAAAACAGATTGCAATATATAATCTACTTGCACTATTTGACTGAATATTTGATATATTGGACAGATTCACACCCACATGTGCTACTCAAACTTCAACGACATCATCCACTCAATCATCGACATGGATGCCGATGTGATCACCATTGAGAACTCCAGATCAGATGAGAAGCTTCTTTCAGTTTTCCGCGAGGGAGTGAAGTATGGTGCCGGTATTGGCCCTGGTGTTTACGACATTCACTCACCCAGGATTCCATCCACAGAAGAAATTGCAGACCGTGTCAGGAAGATGCTTGCAGTTCTTGAAAGCAACATCCTTTGGGTCAACCCCGACTGTGGTCTTAAGACCCGCAAGTACTTGGAAGTTAAGCCCGCTCTCAGCAACATGGTAGCTGCCGCCAAGCAACTCCGCACCGAGCTTGCCAGCGCCAAGTGAGCTTGGAATATGTAGAAAAGGCAAGCGCCATACGGCATTTGGGAGGGGAAAATTATGTACTAAAGATTGAAGAATAAGTGGCTTTTTGTGAGATGAGTTTTCTTCCTTTTTGGGCTTTACTTTTAATTTTAGAAGGCGTAAGTCATGTATCCGAATGTTCTGTTCTTCAAATTTTATCCTTATTTCGCCTTCTTGTTCTTTCACAAATATGCTTGATTTCTTTCCGGACAAAATTTGAAGCAATTAACGTCAAGATTACGAAGTATGAGAAACAATTCACCATTTGTTCTCGGAAGATTTATGAAATACAAGAAATCATCAAATGTCTGATTACAAAGTACGAGATTACTGACCAATCAGTTGGATTCCTCATATGAAATTGAATTAATTATTTTTCGTGTTTTAAGCTCTTTATTTAACTCTAAAATTTGTAATATGTTTGATTAAACACATTTTATCTTATAAGATGACAAGAACTGTTTCTGGGTTCTTCTAGTTCTCAGCTTCTCCATGAAATCTGAAAGCAGTTTTCGCATACATACCGATAACCAGGACTAACAAAGTAGCTATCACCAAGCTTGCTGATTGTCTAGGCTTCTTCATCTCTTCCATCAAATTTGCAAGAGCCTTCTTATAACCTCCTAATTTACACTTACCACTATCGCTATTCATTCCTTCCTCATTGATTATGTCTCCACCAACATTTCCATGCTTCTCTGCAGTGTTAGGGTCCTGTTTCTGTCCTGCTTCAGCCAAACCATCATCAATGTTCTTCTTGTACTCCAAATTCGTTTGCCGATCTTTTTCGGGAGACTTCGGAGTATCACTATTTGCTATTTGATTGTCAGGATTGATCTTTGAAGGGAACTGTTGATCAGTTTTATGGGTTTGTTCAGTCGTTGGAGGTCCCGGCAGTTTGGTGGGAGGCTTTTGAGACCCTGAAGTTTCTGCAGCTGCTGATGGATTTGCAGGTTGCTGTTGTTCTGCAGGAGGAGTGATACCAATGATTTTCTTGGGGTGTTTGACATGAAGTATACCTTTCTCAAACTTGGCACTGATTTTATTCAAGTCATAGTTTGATGAAACAGGAAATTCCTTCTTGAATCTGCTCCATTTGTTTTCACCAACTGGCCTTTCTCCAAGGATCCTAAGTTTTTGAGCCGATGTTGCCTGAACTTTCAGTTGGTCCTTCCTGAAACCTGGAAAATAAACGGTTCATGAATCCGAGAAAATATTAATAATATGAGTTTGTCATGTACAAAGAACTGTCAATGTAACTTAAAACTTTCTAGAATTATTTTGAAAAGCGAATACAATTCAAATGCATATAATTGATCATAAACTGGAGTACCATAAAATATTTAGGATACCAATATTTTGTTTGTTTGTCGTAAATTGTAGAAACAAATTACAGAAACAAATTGTAAAGTGAAAAAGTAACGAAAACGGGGGCAATATACTTGAACGATGAATACGCAATATAAAGATACCATTAACAAATACACCTGATCATTTTATTTGCGAGAGTACCGACTATGAGTATAATCGATAGATTTTATATATGTACCTGGCAAATATACGAGCACGGTGTCATGTTCAACATCATGTTCCCAATCCGAAGTTGGCTCGAAATCTTCGTAGACACGTCTTAGTTGATGCATTGACTTCGCATCCATGTCGAGAATTGTTTCGAAATGATGAGGATAATACGTTTGTGAGTGAAAATGAGGTTCAACATTTGGTTTTATAGTCGTGACTTATGATAAACCTAGATGTGATGTGAACAGAACCTAGTTCTTTCAAGGGCATGTTTCTTTGAATAGAGTCATTCCTCTTTCTTTCTATTCCTTTTTCTTTTTTGGTTCTTTCAATTCTTTCTTTTTTACACGATTTTCTCTTGCTTTAAGAAATTTTTTTATTGAAATAAGTTATGTTAGTGTTTTCATATTTACTTTTATTATGTAGTCAAATTTTTATAATAAATTGAGCATTTGTATTCTATGTAGTGCGCAGGGCTTTCTTTCCAATGTTTCTTTTAGCTATGCTCTCTAACTGTGAAAGGAAGGACTCCATTCTCATATATGCTTTGGAACCTTAGAGTCTGTCTCCTCATGTATGAGGCAAACTAGAAGTAGGGTGCAAAAAAATGTCCAAACCGAAAAACCGACCGAACCATATCGAGTTGAACTGAACCGAAATCAAAATTGAAGGAAGATGGATGACTATGGATGCAAAATGTGAAAACTGACATGTTCGGTTTGACCGTGGTTTTAACCATTCAAAAATTGAACCAATCCGAACCCAACCAAGCCTAACCTTTCTTACACTAAAACGCAGCCGTTTTGGTTTGATCGGTTCTATCACAAGCACACGATATTCAATGTAGTTTAATATTTTAATATTCTATGGAGTATTCCTAGGTATCGTATCCACATGGACGAATACTTAATGTAATCAATTCGTAAACCAAAATAAAAGTTTTTTCAAGTGTTCAATATTTTAATATTCTAAAATGAAAATGCAAAATATGATCAAATAAGCACCTAAAGTCAATTGCAACAACAAGAGAACAATATTCAATAAAACGTTAGGGCTTTCGAGACCTTAGTAAGAATCCTACTTACTATATTTATGAATGGGGGTTTTATATGGATTTTGATTGTTCTCTCCACTAATCTCACCTTAAGTTTCTTTCGAAGTCATTAAAGTTATATCTACATTTATTAGGAGTGTACTTTCGGCCTAATCTAACTAAACTAGATTCATTAAGTATTTCGGGAATTTCATTGAACGCCTTATCTTCATAGAGTATTTCTACCCTAAGTATGATAAGTTTACTGCTCGTTGACCTTATCTAGCCTTCATTTTTTGATTCTTCACCTAGATTTTTCATTAATGCTACTATAGTGATCAAGTATAATAATATTCATTCAAAACAAAGTCATTAAATCAAACCCTAACTCAATATAGATACAAATTAAAAACACATCACCCATCCATAAACATAGCAAGCATTCATCATTAATCTACATCTTTTGGCCCTAACTAAAAGATTTAAGCTAGCACAAGTAAAGATGATGAAAATACACACATATTATAAATAAAGAACATTGTCAATAGGTACAAATGTAAAGAGAGGAGAGTAGAAATGAAGTGATTTAAGCTTATCAAAAAGATCTTCAAGCTTCTTCCTCTCTTCTCGAACCCTATATCAATGTTCTTCCAAAATGAAGAGCAAAGAGAGTATTGTTCTTACAATAAGTTGAAAGAGTACAAAAGGTGTTCAAAAGATATTCTAAGCTAGGATAAAAGGGGTATTTATACTCCATATGGTGTGCCAAAAACCCTAGCTTTTTAATGCCAAAAATATCCCTTGGTGTCTACTTGATGTATGCCTAATGTCCACTTGCTGACCTTGACTTTTACACCTTTTTTTGTCGGCCACAGTCGTGGTGGTTTACCCCTCCAGCCACAGTGGTTTTCATGGTCGTGGGCCATCTTTGCCTAAAATTAATATTTTTGCCTCCCACCACTGTCACACCACGATCGTGGTCAATGGGCGTGGTCTGACCACGCTTTGCACTCCAACTGGCCACACTTTGCAACAAAGTCGTGGCTTCTTCATTCCACTTCCTCCAAGCTTTCAATCTTCACGTTCCAACACACGATTCCAATCCAATTTCATGCACATCAATCCTAACCTAAACAAATCATGAAAAAGATATAAAACAACGATAAACATTCAATAATAGGTCGTGATTATATAGATGCTTGCTTATTTTACAATTGTATTTTAGGAAACGTCAAATTCCCACTTACTCGTTTGCTTGTCCCCAAGCAAACCAATCTCAATCCCAGGAAAAGAACATGTAATAACAAATATGGAAATCCAAGAAGGTGGGTGTTGAATTGGATTTCTTGCTAAACGCAAAAACCTTTGAAAACGTTTTTCAATAGTTTGCAAAACAAAGAAGTAGCTCAATCCAAAATACAACCACACAAACTGAAAGTTAAGAGAGTAAGGGATAAAGAAACAAAGCCATAATTTATAGTGGTTCGGTCCTCATTGACCTACGTCCACTTTTCTAGCTTATTAGAGAGTTTTCAATCCACTAAACACTTCCTCACTTCTAGGTGAAGGGAAACCGTTACACCTCTTATTTTTACAGGTTCACAAGCAACCTTTTACACATTATTTTTTACTGGCCCAAACAAGAAAACCAACATCACACTTGTTTTTCAAGGAAACAAACAAGAAAACATATGCTACCCCTTAAGCTTAACACTAAGCTTGATTACAAGTGGATTACTAAGTTGAAAATAATATTCTCACATCAACTTAGTAGCAAATAGCAAATCAATAACACATTTGGTATGCAAGAACTCCAGAACACTGGGAGAGAGAAAATCAAGAAATAAATTTGCAAGAGTTTGGTACTCTCTTAAAAATGTTCTTAGTTACCTCTGGACTGAGGACATCTTTTAACCAAATCATGCATGCTCAATTTTAAGATCATATGCATACTAGTATGACCTAATGTCACGACCCAAGGTTAGGCCGCTACTGGTGTACGAGGCGAATCATCTATGGAAGCTCGACCCATCTCGCACAAGCCTCAGAGAACAGAAACTACCCAGATTCATTTTATTAGTCGGCTTATTTACCATGTTAAAACAGTTTAACAAGATAAATTTTCTGAAAATAATATTCCCGAATATAATTAAAATATAATTGTAATATCAAAATTCTAAATAAATAATTTAAGTAAAACCGTTAAACATTTTTTTTAACAAATACAAGTCCATAAGCCACTGCCCGGTGTGGAGCAACTAACATAACAAAATTCGGCCCGAACAATAGGGCACTCACTCAGTGAAAAAGAACCAAACGACCGCTATCAAATACCTGAAAAGTGAAGTAGAACAAAGACAAGAAAAATAAAAGGGGTAAGATTATCTATTGAGCAGATAACACAATAGAGCGGCACAAGCTCCTCAAAAGGGTTTTGAAAACATTTTCGAAAACTACCACATGCACATATATACCAAAATAGTATCATATGTATATACACTCATATATATAAATAACTTAGTTCAAAAATTCACTTTGCAAACCTTTTTGCATACAGAGCAAGCAACAGACAATTGTCGAAATTAAATAACACATTTAATTTATCAAATCCCCAAAATAGCCAAAGTGTTTCCTTTTAATTATTTTTCCAAAATTCACGTTCACTTTCGAAGATATTCCAAATTTACTTCCAGAATTAAATACCGAAGTATTTTTCAGAAACAATTTCCAAAACATTTTTTTTCAAAAGGTAATTCAAAAACATTTTCAGACGGGGACCAGAGATCATGTTTATCGAGTTAACCGAACTCGGTAATAGTCACTTAGGCAGAGATTAGCCACAAATGCACCATGGCCACTAAAGGCATAGGTATAGCCACACAAGTAAATGGTACAACTCCGGTGTATCAAGGCTACGCTATCACATAGCTGCGTGTTCCAAAATAAGATATTTCACCAAAATATTTTAATATTTATTCAAAATGTTCAAATAAGTACCACATTGAATGAACACATCATTTTTCCAAAAATGATAACAAACTTTCAGACAAAATATTTATTACAAAAATTTTTAGTATTAAGAAACAATAATTATTTCAAATAAAATATATTCACTCCGGAATATATTTTCAAAAGCCAAAACGTTCATTGCAGAGATCACAATAAATATTGAACTTAGTATTTATTTCAGAAACCAAAAATCATTTTAGAGAAAACCGAGTTTCCACAACATACGTTTTCACGCACATCACATTTTAGGAATTCTAATATTTTAATAATTCTAATTTCATGCCAAGTTCAGCACAACAAAAATATATACGGAATTTAGAGAACACAGCCTATGTGTCTAAAGTGTTATCACACTCACCTAGAGGCCGAGCAATAATCCAGGGAACGGTCTATTGGTGAATGATTGGTCTCCTCAAAATCCACGCAGAGCTGGAACAGACAATACATACATAGATTATACATGGTACCGTGGTTCTACCGAAATGCGTGCAAATGTGTATGTAACCCAAACACTCCAACAACCTCCGAAAATTTATTTTGGCCCAAAGTCTAACATGAATATCTAATTATTACACCCAGTGTAAAATTACAGATCAGTCCTTGAACTTTAAAAATTACCATTTAGTCCCTAAGATATCAAAAAATTATGACTTAGTCCCCAAACTTTTCAGAATTTTCAAATTAGTCCTCTAAGTAATTTAAAATTATAAATTACTCCCTCAATTTTTTCTAAAATTACAACTTAACCTTTAAGTTCTTCAAAATTACAAATATGCCAGCATGCACAATAACAAGCTCAGTCCCTGAATGCCAAATATCAAGTTCAGTCCTCAAAATACTCAGAATCTGGCAAATTTTGTTTTTAGTCATTTCGTTACAAAAACACATCAAATGGTCCCTAATCCCGAACCAAGCATTACCCTATGTTTTCAACCATACCATTCAACTCAAAATCGCATAAGGAGTCCAAATCTAACCTCAGTTCATCCAAAAATCGATCCAAACATTCAAGATCAATTCGGACCGAAATACTCTTTTCATTAAAAACCCTCCAATCTTCCATTTCTAACTTAGATTCATGTTCTTTCAACTCTCCCCATCAAAAACCCATAAACATCCATCCAAAAACCATCAAAAATCGCTCTAAAATGCATAAATAGATCCGACCGAAACCCAACAAAATGCAAGAAAAAATAACAAACCAAAGAGGGGAGAGAAAGAGAGAAACCTCGGGTGGCTTGTCCAGCGGATGAGAAAGAGAGAGAGACGAGAGAGAGAGGTCGAGATGAGAGAGAGAGAGTTTCGGTGAAGGAGGAATAAAAGAGACGAAGAAGAAGAGAAGAAAATAGGGCTGGGGCTGCTGGGTTTGAATCAAAACAGCGTCGTTTTTGCTTGCTCAAAACGACATCGTTTTGTTTACTTAAAAAAATTGGCTCCTGCAGATGTGGACAACAGATCGTCTGGTGACTCAAAAAACGACATTTAGTTTCCGTTTTGGACCAGTTGCACACACGCGAAAGATAAGCGTGCATCGCGGACGACAACAACTCAAACGACAAGCCTTTTTCTCTCCAAAGCAAACGACATGTCGTTTACGACACACGGATGACAACGTATACATAAAGCCAGACGACACGCCGTTTGATTCAAATGCTGAACGACCTGTAGTTCAGCCTCCCATTTTCTTTTCTTCCAATTTTCTTTCTTTTTCTCTTCTAACCAATTTTTATCAATTTAACTCCCCAATACACTTCAAAACTTCTATTAACACCAAAAAAAAATTAATACTCCAAAATATCATTAATTAATTTAATGATATTTCAAACTAAAATTAATTCGTCAAAAATAATTAATTCGAAAAAAAAATTCAACAGAAAAATTACCAGAAAAATGGTCGAAAAAATCAAGTTATTACATATTCCCCACTTAAAAGAAATTCATCCTCGAATTTCTAGAAAATTCAGATCATAAAGATTACTGAGGTATACAAAATACTAATATAGCTCCAATCTTCAATTTATTCAAACTCTATCATCCAAATCTTAAGAATCAAGCCTAAGTCTCCAAATTAGGTTATAATCCATAACTCTAACATGTCACTCACAGTGAAACTAGCTTCTACCCAACTAATGTACTAACCTATCAGTACCCAAACATGCATACAGACAGATAGAATGCATACCATGCAAACACAGATGGTACAAACATATGCAGATACAGATACAGAAGTATGCAGATGCAAAGGCGAAAGGTACAGAGATATACAGAGACTGGAATATATGGTACAGAATCAGACAAGCACGAATACTCATGTGCAATTCAACCAATTGAAGTCCCTTCAGAAGTTCTGCTGATACTGAACAGAATTTTGGTTGATTTGATGAGTAGTGTTTCACCCATTTCCCATTTTCTTCTCCCCGACCCATTTCTGTGGAAGCTCCAAAGGCAAAATTTGGTTAATTGTTACACAACATTCAACAATAGATGCATTGCATCTATCAATGACTTTTCAAGGATATCAGACAATGTGGAGCACCGAGAGTCAAAGATTCATATTCTCAGAGTCAAAAGTTATGTGTCAGATATTACCACTCAGACACTTATCAAAGATCATTTACAGAGGTTCCAACAGATAGGCCAACATACAGAGTGAAAGAGGATGGACTAGACGTTATCCGACAGAGTTATCAAATTCAGAATGCAATTGAAAATCCAACTCCAACTGCAGTCATAGAACACAAAAGGGACATAACAGATACAAATAGTATCAACAAAGATGGCTTAAAGAATTCCCAAAAATTACTCTTCTAACAACTCAGGTTCAGAGTCCAATTGCATTGAACCCATAAATCCATCCTCATAATTGCAATTTGATTTGGATCACATCCATAGTCATCAAAAGTCTCACTCTTGATAACACCCAAATATGACTCCTCAATTGCCGTTCACCACTTCCAGAATTATCCGTTAATTTCTCCAGACGTATGATTCTCAATCATACCTTCAAACTTTCATACACATTTACAATCCCAACTCCACTTTATTCTCTAATAGATTTATTATTCCTTTCAATTATTCTCCTTAGTCATTCTCATAGATCATCATATTAGATGCCCTTCTCTTATCCATCAAATTCTCTGAATTGCCATCATCCAAATACAATATCAAAAACACCTCTTAACATTAGTCAACTCTGGACGTACTGAAGTACATCTCAGAACCTTTAGAACTCAGGGTGAAGCAAATAATGGTGCACTCACTAAATACTTTTTAACACTGGAGCTATGTTCGTATGACTTGGAATATACGACTAACTCATCTTGTTCTTTCCACTTCAGAAATAATGACGAAGCATTATACAAATAAAAATCCAATTCCTTTTATTCCACTAAGATCATCTGATATGGTGACACCATTATCGGGTCATCAACGTACTATACTTCCATCACAACTCCACTTCTCATTCAAGAGAATACTTTTGTGTCTCCCAAATTCACCTTCGAGCCTTAGAGACTCTAAGTTGGCCTAAGGCCAAAATACAATTCACCAACACAACATAACATTTTTATGTATCAACTCTTGACACATTTATCGTGCTAACAGGATTTGCCCTGACCTAGCGGTCAAAAGCACACCCACTACACAAAGCGATTCAAAGTGACATACCATGTCAAAAATTCAATTCATACTAAGGACATCATCATTTTCTCCCACATCTAGCATCTTAATATCAACTTCCAACTCACGCTTAACTACAGCAATCACGAAACCATGCGATACAGATTAGCTAAGATATAGCTACTCTAAAGTGACAGAGTTTCAAAGGATTTCTAGCTACTACATCATTAGTCATACATGCCAACAGAAGGTGATGTACCTTGGAACGTATAACATCAGATTCAAATTCAAGCAATAGGTATTTAAAGACATACAAGAGTTCAAATTAGCATATGCAGAGACATACAGAAATTCACCAAAGTTCAAAGGTTATGCCAAAGCATACATAAATACATAAGGGTTCAAAAGGATTCATACATAGAATTATAAAAGTACACCAAAGTTCCAAAGGTGTACATTCAGAAATATGCAAAAGTTTCATGAATAGAAAGAGTTACAGTTGAGATATACTTCCTCCAACTGTGCTGCCATAGCAAAAGAAATGGGACCTCCCTCCCAGTCACCTATCCTCAAAGGATCCTGAGGCACTAGGTTACCCCGTTTGGGAC
>CAODLS011291224.1:0-16621 GCA_948243855.1 Flueggea neowawraea | reverse complement strand
GTGTTTTCCAAGGTTGGGAATGTTCACATGATCACAAAAGCTAACATGGTTACTTATAGAGGTCCTACCATGGTTTCCAATACCCTTCACGCTTGTGCCATTCTTCTTAAGAGAAGTAAGGATTGGGACTGGTTTATCAA
Organism: Flueggea neowawraea; assembly: GCA_948243855.1. Classification (NCBI taxonomy): domain Eukaryota; kingdom Viridiplantae; phylum Streptophyta; class Magnoliopsida; order Malpighiales; family Phyllanthaceae; genus Flueggea; species Flueggea neowawraea. The sequence continues at coordinate 16,481 of CAODLS011291224.1, read as the reverse complement.
CCTCAGTGCTTCTGATTATCTTCTTGTGACTCAAGATGGTTGGTTTATGCATTCTTTTGCTCTTGTTTACGCTTTGTTGTTGTGTTTTTGTTTCTTGATTAGTAGTTGTTGGTTTGGTTTTGATGATTGCTTGATTACTTGCTTCCAATTTGCAGATCTTCTCGACACATTTTCGACCATAAACCCAAATCTGAACTTCATTGAGCACACAAGTCAGCTGGGATGGAAGGAGTGAGTGCTCTGCCTGTTTTACCTCTCTGTATCTGTTAAAATTCAGAATTTGATTTTAGCGAATGATGCTGTTTGTGTTTTTTCCCCCCAGAGAAAAACGGGCAATGCCATTGATTGTAGACCCGGGATTGTACTCAACAACCAAGGCAGATATCTACTGGGCAACGCCGCTCAGACCATTGCCAACAGCATTTAAATTATTCACTGGTTTGTGCCTATAATTCACAAGTTATTGTTATTGTTTTTAGTGTTGATGGTTGCTGATAAGTTGTGCACAGATTTGATTTCATGCCAACAAGTTTAAGTTTGTTGGGTTTACAATTTAATAAGAGAAGCAGTTGAAACATCCTAATTCTCTTTGGAGGTTACCTTTATTTTAGTCACTTAAGTACTTCTGCTTCTTTTATAAACGCTCTGTTACTCCACTGGTTTTTCTAAATTGCGAGGCCGTATTAGTGCGCCATTTACCTTGATCCTTGAAAGCAAGGATGTAAATTAGTTGGGAGAATTGAGGGTGAAAATTTTCATTCTTTGGATCTTTCAGCCTTCAATGTGAAATATTTATTGTCTGCTATAATTGAACTTTACTACCTTACTTTTACAGATGCATCTATACTCAAAATTGATCCTGAACTTTACATAGATTCACATAATGTTGTTTCTATTATGATGCTTCTCACATGTGAATCGTTGAGAATGTATGAAGATCCGAGTTTTGCTTTCTTTAAACGAGAATTTTGTTCTGGATTCATGCTCCAGGTTCAGCATGGATGGTGCTTACGCGTTCATTCGTGGAGTACTTAATTTGGGGTTGGGATAATCTACCAAGAACCTTACTTATGTACTACGTAAACTTCGTCTCCTCTCCTGAAGGCTACTTCCACACTGTAATATGCAATGTGCCTGAATTCGCGCAGACAGCAGTTAATCACGACTTGCACTACATCTCTTGGGACGTTCCTCCCAAGCAGCATCCCCACACACTCAACATCAATGATACCGGCAAGATGATTGCAAGCGGCGCTGCATTCGCCAGAAAGTTCAAACATGATGATCCTGTGTTGGATAAGATCGATAAGGATCTACTCGGCCGGAAGAATGGAAGCTTGACTCCTGGTGGATGGTGTTCTGGTACCCCCAAGTGTTCCAAAGTGGGTGACATGAACAACATTAAGCCAGGTGCGGGAGCCGATAGACTTAAACATCTTATAGCTAAGCTAGCTTTGATGTCAAAGCTTAAGCAGAATCAGTGTAAATGGATTTCCCACAGATTCTTGCTTTGCTTGGAGATGGAAAGAAAAGGATTCGTAGTTTTGTCTGCAAGTGGTGGAGGAATTTTGACGCTCAACTTACAAGTAGTTACATTCTCATTCTTGGTAGATTTTGAAGGTATTTTTAGTGACATCATGGTCACAAAGAGCTCTATTATTATTTTTACTTGATCTAGAATAGCTGAATTACGTTTCTTTTTGTAGTTTGTATTCTCATAGAAGTTACATTACACGGGAAATCACACTGGAGTATAATCTGTTTTCCTCATTGCGTTCAACATTTTTGGTAAAAGCTGGTATGTTTTGTTTCTTCATATTATATAGTTTTTTTTTATAATGATTGTATTGAGAAATGTATTTTCTCTCTCTTAGCACCTTTTGAATATTGAAATCTCCATCTTTTAGCGATTTCAGCTTTGCTAGAGACAATTCTAATATCACCATACTAATATTAGTCTATCGGTTTTCATATTGTGTAGTCTGATATGCAATTATGCTAGTTTTTAAATGTTTTGTTTTAAATGAAAGATTAATTCCATTTGGGGTAACTGAGTGTTAATTAGTTATCGGAAAAACATAACAAACCAAGAAGTTGTCATTTTTAAGACTATTTAATACATGTATTTCTGTTACTGTATTATGAAACGTAGTATTGGTGATTAATAGGTAAGAATAGAAGCTTACATTCACTTTTGTCTTAAAAAATTACGTATACAACTCCTAGGGGGCTAATTTCTTGTAATTTACTGTTTACTAAATCAATGTGGGAATCAATGTTACTCCCTCCTTCCAAAATAAGTGTTTTTTGTAAAACTGTTTTTTTGTCAAAATAAATGAAATTTTACAAAATTTAAAAATTTTAGACATAATTTTTTAGATATACCCTTGTAGTTAATGATTTATGCTATATAATTTATATTTTTAATGAGTTATTAATAAGGATAATGTAGTAAAATAGTACCATATTTAATGTAATATAATCATTTTTTTAATATGTGTGAAATAACCTTAAAAAAACTTATTTTAAAAAGGAAGGAGTAATTTTTTTTAATAGAAGGTTGCCTCTAAATATGGGAATCAATGTTAGCATTTTTCTTTAATAGAAAGGTTGCTAGTAGCCTCAAGCCGACCTTTGGATCAAGATTGATCTAAGTTGGTTGACCACTCTCTTTGAAAAGATGTGAGTGGGTCTGGAGCCGTTAGAGGCTCCCAGATAATCAACAACCTCTGATTTGCTTAATTGTTTTTGTAATTTCAACCTTATAATTAGTGTAACACAAGGAGCGTACTTTACAACTTGATCTACTGCCTCACGATCAATTTTAGCATATATATATATATAATTTTTTATTATATAATTTATTTAATATACCATATACTGAATTTTTGATAAATGATCACGACCTACTACATGTTTACTTGTCTCAAATCAGTAAATTTTAGTGTTTCTACCGAGATTTTTCTCTCAAATGTAGTGATAGTGAAACAAGAAAAAATAATGAAGACGGTGGACTTTTTGAGCAAAGTCAAGTCAAGACGCGTTGCCTAATAAAGGCAAATGTGTGTAGTGATAGTGAATTTATTTTAGACTTTGATTTTAATATGCTTTGACTTTGAATTTAATTCCTCAATTAAGTGCTTTGCCCATGCAATTTTTCCACTAATACAAACCATTTTCTAAATCCAAGTCGAAGTTTCATATGATCATCACTTTACACAATTTTTTCCGTTTTTTTCTCATTAATTTACTCTCATTGACTCTTTAATTCGTGTGCACGTCACTTTGTCTTATTGGAATGTAAGTGATTTATTTATAGACCTAGTTCTTGACGATTACAAGTAACAATGTTGGGAAATTAAGGTAGTTTGGTTTAACTCTTTTTTTCTTTTCCTTCTAACATTTTTTTGTTTGTATTTTAAAACAAAAGCAATGTTGTATTTGTAAGGAAAAATAAAAGTTGAAATTGGAGTGGGAGAATTTAAATTGCTAATACATTAATAATGATAATAGTTTATTACCAATGTGTAATATATTGATATTGAATTTGTCTCTAACATTAATGGATGGAGAATTCAATGTGGAAGTAAAAAAAAATGATTAATAAAAAATGATAACAATTTATTTATTAAAAATGGTGTAAATACAGAAAATTTATTAACTAATGAAAAAAGAGAATGAATACACGGACAGACATGAGTGCGATATAGATTTTGTTAGTCAGCTGCCTCTTTCAATAATAAGTTGGTTTGGTTTTCACTTAGGTTTGATTTTATTTGGAGGGGGTATAGTTTTTTGTTTTTTTTTAAAATGAGTGGGTTAAAATGTCTATGTGGTAGCTTACGTGTCAATAATTTTAAGTGGAAAACTAACGTGACATTTCGTTCCACCAGATAATGGTGCAACATTAGCATATTATCTTCAATAAGTGCAAAACATACCAACATTTGTAACTTTTTAACTTAAAGCACCATCTCTCCGTTAATACAAGGACTTATTTTATTATTTTAGTTGTCGTCTCTGTATTTTGGTTTAATCTATTTTGTTGTCCCTAAGGTTTCAAAAGGCTCCTCTCCCGTCCCTAGGTATTTTCCATTCATCTAACGTGACAAAAAAGTCAAAAAATCATTTTTACCCTTTAACACGTTAGAAACTTTGAATTTGTCCTCTTTAATCTCTCTTTAGTCCCTTTCTCTCTTTTTCTCCATACTCTCTCTTGTACGTCTTTCTCCCCTTATTCAACATCTCTCCCTTATTTCTATCCCAAAATTCCAATTTTTTGACAAATCAAACTCTCTCATAAATGCATAAAAACTCTTTCTTCACAAATAATGCATCAGTAATCCCTTTCTCGTTCGTTAAGTCCTCATCAATTCAAAAACCCAAAAACTAAAAAGCACACTTAAACCCAAAAAATCTCTCTCCTCTCATTTTGATCTGGGTTATTCAATGTAGTACCACTAAACCATGGGGGTTCTTTGATGGATTGACAACGCGTGGGGTTTTCTTTACCGATGAGTGGTCCTTTGGCTAATGATGCCTCTTCTTCTTCTCATATGTGAAAAGCATCTCAATTTATTCCCAATTTGGCGAATGAATAGTGCAAGGTGAACATGATATGGTTGTCTCTCTCTAGCAGTAAAAGTCATGAAAATGACACAAATGTGGGCTTTGTGTAGCTGATGGTGACAACAAATAGAGGTGAGAATTGTTGAACCAATGGTGGTTCACATTTAGATCCTCTTGTGTTTTGATGATCAACAAAAATTGGTAATTAAGACAACAAAGCACAATGTTCAATGAGATGGTCAAATGATTCAACAGTTGGGGTAAAAGAAGTGTTACTCGTGTAAGATTAATACTCACTCGAGTAAAACAAGTACAGATTTACATCTTCTTGTGTTTTTTATAAATCAAACTCTCTCATAGATGCATAAAAACTCTTTCTTCACAAATAATGCATCTGTACTCCCTTTCTGTTTCGTTAAGTCTCTAACTCATCAATTCAAATACCCCAAAAACTAAAAAACACACTTAAACCCAAAAAATCTCTATCCTCTCATTTTGATCTGGGTTATTCAATGTAGTACCACTAAACCATGGGGGTTCTTTGATGGATTAACAACGCTTGGGGTTTTCTTTACCGATGAATGGCCTTTGGCTGGTGATGCATCTTCTTCTCATATGGGAAAAACATCTCAATTTATTCACGATTTGGCGAATGGATAGTGCAAGGTGCCCTGGTCGATGACGTGAACACGATATGGTTGTCTCTCTCTAGCAGTAAAAGTCCCGAAAATGACACAGATGTGAGCTTTGTGTAGATGGCGATGACAACAGATGGAGTGAGAATTGTTGAACTAAGGGTGGTTCATATTTAGATCCTCTTGTGTTTTGATGATGAACAAAAATTGGTAATTAAGACAACAAAGAACAATATTCAATGAGATAGCCAAATGATTCAAATGTTGGGGTAAAAGAAGTGTTACTCAAGTAAAATTGATACTCACTATAGTAAAAAAAGTTCCAGAGGCACGAGGAAGTGAGCCTCTCACTCGAGCAACTTGGAATTCACTCGAGCAAATAAAAAATCCAAAAACATCACTGGAGGAGGACTTACTCGAGTAAGAAATAAAGTTACTCGAGTAATCGAAGAATCAACGCGAATCAGATCAAAAATCACGCTCACTCGAGTAGAAAATATTCTTACTCAAGTAAGTCATATATGGTAAGAAATCAAGCATCAAATGCACTCCAACGACTAGATTATCAACCCCAACGGTTATACGGGCAAGAAAGGCTATAAATACATGAAGAAAAGGCACAAAAAGTGTGGATGATCATATGCAAACATGGATCAAATATTTTCGTCATTCCACTAACCTCAAGACACCAAAACAAAGCTAGAGAGCATATTATAAGCATCAAGTTCATACTCTTATTTCTAGCATAGAACTTTCACTTGTATTTATTCATAAATATTTTGGGTATGAAAAATATTTGTTGTAGGCCTTAGAAAACAACATTGTAAGGGCTTAAAGGTGTGAGCCTTAAGAGAAATCAACCTTGGTTTATTCTTGAACTGGAATCAAGTATTGTAAGAGTTCTCACTTAGCTTGAAAGTGAAGTTAGCTTTAGAGGCGTTGAGCAGAGAATCAACCTCTTTGTATGGCTTTGTTGGATTGAGCCAGAATCAATCATCGTTATAGTGAAAAACCTAAGTGAGACTTAGGTAGTGGATGTAGGCAATGTTGGTCGAACCACTATAAACCATTATGTTTAGTTTCTGTTTTCTCAACTGTCATAACTCCACCAAGGCAAGATCGAAAAATCTCCAATAACTTCGATATGGGACACCCATATTATGCGGGTAAACGTAACCTTTGGTATACCATAACGAGAAATCAGTTACCAGAGTAGTGGTAACACTCAGCTATCAGGGTAGATGGTAGCTTGCAGTTACCAGGGTAGGTGGTAACCCGTGTGTAGCTCAACACACTTGACAATTTTCAGGTGGCGGAGTCCACGTATGAGACATTATAGTAGCGGTGGTCCACGTATGAGATACTTTAGTGGCAGAGTCCACGTATGATCCATATTTTTTATACTAGTCCCATATCAGATCGTTTTGGCACGAGATATGTTGGTTGGATACCAACTTCAGCGAGTCTGTGTTATTGCTCATTTTCCTGCGGTGTATTATTTTGTGAGCCTGGCGAGACATTTCTAGCTGGAGCATGGGGACTGCAATTCTCGCGGATGTGTCAAGATTAGTATCTTCTTAGTTACATGCTTCAAACCCTTAGGGTGGACAGAGAATACTATTTAGAGCCCTTAAAGTTGTCAGTTGTTAGCCCTTCTGAGTTGGGTACTTTTTGGACTCTTAAAGTTGCTAAATTATTCTGATCTGATCTAGTCAGCACAGTTCTAATATAGTACAGGCATATGATCAGTGATCATCAGCTCTATGTATCATTTGGAATGATATCTGCATTGCATGATTTTTGACTCTGAAAATAATTTATGATTTTTGATTGTGAAAGGATTCAGTATTTCTCTCAGAAAACTATTTGGTATTTCTCATTGAAAATGATTTGGAAATTTCTCTGAGATTATGTTGGAATTTATTCTCTGAAATTTTTTTGAGAAAATATTTTGAAAGAAAGTATTCGATTATTTCATATTCTGAAATTAAGTATTTACGAACCTATCTGAATGTTGTCTTCTTTGATTGTGAATGATTTCAAAACGGATTTTGAAGCTATGATACTATATCTACTGTGTATACATATATAAACCTATATTTGCATGTGAAGTTTTCTAAACGTTTTCAAACTATCTTTGTAAGGCACGTATGAGGCAATCTAGAGTGTTATTTCCTCACTAAGGATTCTTACCCCTTTCTTTTTTTTTCAGGTGATTTTGGTTGATTACGGACAGTTAGCATTCAACATTTGGTGAAGCACTCCGGATTTTTAGTCAGTGCGCTTTTTGTTTGGGCCCAATTATTTATTTTGTTAGTTTCTCAACACCAGTATTCTTGTGAGTATTTAATTATGTATAAATATTTGGTATTTAAATGTGATTTCTTATTTACAAGCATTTTATTAATATGAAATTGTTGTTTTAAAGAAATTTGGATGTCTACTTATTTATTTGTAATTAATGGATTTAGTTCGAATTTGAAATAAATTAGTTTTAGTTCTGTTCTCTGAGGCTTGTATGAGATGGGCCGGGCTCCCATAGACGGTTCGCCTCGTACACAGGTCATGGTCTAAAAACGGGTCGTGACATTTATTGTAAGGATCCTAAAATTTGAATTACCTGTCAACCAACGACGATATTCACGTAAGAACATTGAAAAAGGTAACTCTTCTCACTCGCATGAGTTTGAGCAACATACTCTCAAAGGTGCATCACCTTACATGTTGTGCGCCTTTGGTTTTTAACATTTCACTCACAAAAAGTTGGTATTGTCCATGTTCAAGGTTTTCCTCATAAATTCTGTCTAGTCTCCATTTCTTAATGACTTAAGGTTCTTAAACCTTTTCTCACGTTTGTATTGAAATTTATCCAATAGAAATAGACATTATCAATGCCACGACCCATAGTCAAGCCCGTGACTGGCGTACGAGGAGAACCGTTTGTGGAAGCCCGATCCATCCTGTACAAGCATCTGTGATCAGGCATACTACCCGACTTATCCAAATACACATTTTAAAACATTTATAAATGAAATAAAATCATATATATATATATCATAAATATCAGTGAAAATATAAAATTACCAGAGTAAACCCCAAAATACAAAAGTGAAGTCCAATATCCCAATAGTAACCCGATGTGGAGCTCTAACGACATAGCATAGTAGAGTCCCGAACGAGGGCACTCACAATAGCCAAAAGCGTCTCACTAAATCAAGGTACGGGTCAAATGCTGAGCGCCCAAAAGATGTCACCTGCGAACAAAGGTTAACAAGGACAACAGAAGAAATAGGGGTAAGATTCCCTAATGCATAAACAACACGTCAGACCGCCTTATACGTGTCTCATAAAGACTGGTTTGGAAACCACCTTTCAAAATATCGCACATGTATATATATATATATATATATATATATATATATAGTATACACACTATATAAAAAGTATATTTTTCCGAAATCCGTTTTACCAAAACGTTCGCATCCAGAACATTCACATGCATTCATGCAATATATACATATACTTGTGCATTCATAATACAAGACCATGAAATTTTTCCATATCCATATAACAGTGTGGATTCCGCCACCTGACTACTCAATAAACGCGTATATCTGGCATGGATACACAGTCACCCCAATCCCTAGTGACTAAGGCCATAATAAAGCATTGGTATACCAAAGGCTACGTACCCTATAGCTAGGTGTCCCCAAGTCAAAATGTTATATACATAGTATTCCACATACAATCATGCATCATGTTTTCCTTTATACCATCATTTACAAAATACTCTTGTATATATATACACATTTATACTTTATTTTCCATATCAAACGTTGGTTAATAATAATCATATACCCAGATTATTAATTAACCCAATAATTATTAGTCCATATTTCATGTCAAACCTGACATATCAAAAACAACATATACTCAATTTTGAAAGACACAGTCTATGTGTCTGAAGCTGTCATTTCACTCACCTGGTATCCAAGGCCGTGGATCCAGTCAAATACCGCTCGTGGGTGGCTGCTCCTGCTGGCAGGCACACTAAGCTGTACAGATACAAACATAGAAAATATCAATATGTGGTATTGTGGCGGTACCGATGCATGGTATGCAAATGATGACCCTCAAGTCACTAAACATATACGTCGGGAGTGAATTCATCATCCCCAACCCAAAATATATTATATACGTAAAATTACATTTTGGTCACCGACCAGTATAAAATTAAGTTTTAGTCCCTGAGACTTGAAAAATTACAAAACAGTCCCCAATGACTGGTAGGATTACTGACTGAATATCCATAAGTTAGAATTCTCAAATTCTAGCCCGAACTCTCAGAAATTGCGAATTAGCCTAATTCCTCAAAATTACAAAAATACTCCCAAGTTTTCCAAATTTACATTTCTATACCTCAACCTTTCAAAATTTTAAATCTACATTCCAAAGTTCAAAATTTACAAAACTAGAGCAAACTCTAGTTTTATTCTAAAAATTACCTAATTTCCGATTCAACTAATGAATTTCCAAACCAATTATGTACTCGGACTCTAATCGACCTCCTGAACACGAATCTAACCTTAGATTCAACAGAAAAACACTCATTCATGCTCAAATCATCAAAACCCGAACCCAACCCTAGGTTCACCAAAAACTCATCAAATAACTCGATTCAAGGCTTGAATCAAGTTCATACAAGTCCCCTCTAACCTATTCTAACATCCTCTAACATTCATTCATCACAAATCATTCGAAAATTGAAACCCATTTCAAATTCGGACAAAATGCATTTTCATGAATCAATGCATGAAAATGAGTTATAAATGAAGAAAGGATGTTGATCTTACCTAAAAATGGATTGGGAATGTTAGGGAACCAAGATGAGAGCGTTACAGAGCGATTTGGAGAGATTGTGAGTGAAAAATGACGAAAAACATCGGTTTCAGCCGTTTTAAAAGCTGCAGATCAAAACGCATCGTTTCGACAATTTCAAAGGCAACGTTCGTTGTGATGGCGCACAACGTACGTTATACCTCACAACGTATGTCATGAAGCATCCAGTAGCCACAGATTCGAGGAAACACAACTCAACGTACGTCTTACCATGACAGCGTACGTTGATCATCCTCGTATCTCAAATAACGTACGTCGTATCTCTACAACGTACGTCATGCTATTTTCCAGATAATGTACGTCTTCCTCACCCTACAATGTATGTCATACGCACGTTACTCACTCTCAAATCACATACATCGACATATCACATTCCCCAACGCGCATTGGACCTCCCTCAAGATTCGATGACACCTAATTCCCGGAATACGTCTGATTATCGTCAAGATCAAATCGGACTTAGCTAGAAAACTACAGTATTCCTTGACAGGAATGAGAAGAATATTACAATCAAATTCCTCAAAATCTCATGAATGAGATAAGCGTGGGTTAGGTGCAGCTTGATTTGCTCCTAACTTCTAGGCAAGAAGTAGCTAACTTTACACCTCATTCTTGTTCAAATTATGATCAACATCACTAGCTCTCTAATCATATAGGCCTTAGAGCATCACCAACAGCCTCCTAACTTAGATAGCAAAAATATATTATTTAATTTAAATTTGCTCTAATATTTATCTTGAAATTTGAACTCTCTTTACTTTTTATTCTCAACGATTAGTATTTTATTGCCAAATTCAAAAATAGAGGAAGGACTAAAATTTTGCTCCATATATACATAGATCACAACTTCACTCCTCTCCATATTTTTGAATTTGAGCAATAAAATATTAATCATTGAGGTGAAAAAGTAGATCGATTTCAAATTTTGAGATAAATAGTAGAACAAAATTGAATTATATAATGTATTTTTGCTCTCTAAATTAGAGAGACTGTTGGAGATGCTCTTATGCCTCGACTCTCATTATTAGAACATTTATAACAAATATCAGTATCAATGGTCAAAGAACACAAGCTTAGTTAGTGTCACTCCAACTAATTGCACCTTAAAATGCAAATTGCAAATACATTGCATCTTGATACTTGTAAATTAGCCAAGTGAATACATCATCCTTTGTACTAACAAGATGATGGATGTAGTGGAATTTTCTAACTTCCACATCATATAGACATTTCAGTCCAAAATATGTTGAGTGGTTTTCTACTTCTATTTGAATTTGGCCATAACCAAGTTTCATTGGGCGCGAGCTTTTGCTCTTAGAGTACACACTACATTTTCATATTCTAGGATTTTATAATTGTTGTCACCTAAGCTCAACATACGTTCTCATATGGTTTGACATCAATCGACTTTACAAGCAGTGAATTACACAAAAAAATTTAAAAACAATAACAAGACATCATTGCACACAAGTAATTCACATAGAAATATTCATTTATTTACTATCCAACCAAAATTAAACTAGCATAGCATCTTGTTAAGTTTTGAACCGAAATGTTCACTAGGTGCACATTTACCATCTCGGTATCAATAATTAACCATACTACATTTAATTTTATAAACAATAAATAATGATTGTTAGGATTCACTTTTAAAATCCACTTGGGCAATATATTTAACACACAAAAATATTGCATATTAAATTAAGAAAAATTAACACAATGATAAGTCAAAACAATAAATGAAATCATCATCATTTATTGAACCAACATGCAATCCAAATAATCTATCTCAATGTTAATATATGTACATTAATATTGGACAACATTAACACACAAATAATTAGTATAAAATATCCCCAAAGAATAATACTACACAAATATAGTATTAAACATATGTCTACCAATTGGATACACGATGTACCTTTTTTCCATAGTGTTAAAATAGAATTCATAAGTTGTCGTGTCAACTTATCGAGAATTCTATAAATCATACAACTTTGAAGTGAATCTCTCACTTCTCATGATCTCTCTTCGCGATCATTGTTTAATCTTGGACATACCAATCTTGAAACGTTTTCACTTTCTAGAATCTCTAGGTGACTTTCACGACACTTAGGAGATCACATTTCCATAAAATTCTAGAATGAACCAATAATTTAACCAACACCGGCGATGAGTACCATAAGCTTTTACAAAATAATAAAACCTTCATCACCTTTGTGCATTTAATACGGAAGTTGTGCAAATTCTCTTTTAATTCACACTTAAGTCGATGCAACATGGTTTTTCCCCATTCATTTATTTGTAATAAATTACAAATAAAAAGGGTATATACTTACTCTCGTATAACCCAAATAATTGGTATCTAATCTTAATTATCTAAATGAGAACCATATACACACGTTTTGCAAATCAATTATTTTGAAAAATAATTTTCAAAATAATTCTTAGCAGAAAATACATTTTTCACAATTTTTAATACTCATAAAATTTGGAAAAATAGTTTTGGAAGTCAAAAAATTGTGAAAAATATACCGAAAATTCCATGAAAATGAAAATTTTAATTTTACAAAAACTACGTAATACGGAAGCAATCAGCAACGGAACAAGACTGGATCCGATATTGGTCTCGCGAGTAAACCACAATTGAATTATCGACGAGAGTGCTCGTCTCGTTCGCAGTTTAGATGCCACACATGATCTGTGCAGGACTTGGGGTCAAAGGCCCCAACCTCTCTCTGTCCTGGTTGAGAGGTTTTCCTCTCCTCTCTCTCATTTTGGTGGTGTGTTTGTTGGTTATTGAAGAAGAGAAAAAACTCTTCTTTATATAAACCCTCAATGGACTCGTCAGGCCAATGGGCCTAATGAGCACATCTCATTTCAAACTCAATTGGATTGACCAATTGATCTCAGTTCACCGATCGAGTTCAGTTTACCCGTCATGGGCGGACCGTGCTTTTCAATAGTATATATTATTATTTTCTTTTATTTTTTAAAATCTTTATGTCTCGAGTATTAACTGAGTTAGTTCATGTGCAAGGAAGCTTTTGTTGGAATTTTGAGAACCCCATAACCATAAATCCATAAACATGATCAACTCTTACCCGTAAATTGTTTAGAGAGAAGAAACGAGATATATAGCAAAAGCGTAATTGAATCCATGAGTGGCGTTGTGCGTATTAATCCAGGCACCTTTTTAGTTGATTTGTACATCAAAATGATGAGAGTTTTACTGAGAAGAGAATGAATGTATTGTTCGTAGTACACTCAACTAGGACCATAACCCCTTTATAGATAATTGGTATAATTGTTAATTAGCCGATCATAAATTAACTTTATACCATGGGTTTCTACACATTTAATAAATAATCCCACTCTTATATTTTAAAACAAGATGACCCTACTAAATTAGGAGGAAATTACGGGTCCACTTGCTTTAGTATTTGATATTTGCTCCGCATTGTGTTATTATATATTTTACAGACCCATTTTTCATAATTATTAATTCATGGTTCCATATTTTTCAATTCACGCCGTTGTTTTTTAGATATATTTACTTTACTGTTTTATTGAAACAACGTTGTTTCGATTTTTTTTTCATGTTGTGTGTGCTTCTGGCGGCTATAATCATTACTTTTCACCTTTCCTCTTTGGCCATAAATTTGTTGTTAATTTATTGTTGGTTTCTTTTTGTTGATTTGTTGTTGGTTTTTTGTTAGTTTGTTGTAGTAAGATGTAAAATAACAAGCTTTGATCATCTTCAAGCTGTGTAATGATGTTTATGATTTGTATATGAGTTTATACATGAGTATCATGAACTCGGCAAAAAATATGTTGAAACCTTCGTTTATGAGTTCAAAAAGTTTTGGTTTGATTTTGGTTTGTTTTTGAAGCATTGGCAGAACAATGAAGAAAAAATCAAGATTATATCAACCAAGTAAGTCGTCCAGTTTTTTGAAACAACCATCACATCATCATATTTCTCCATATCTGCATCTACTTTAAGCATGGAAGCTTACAAAGACAATTGTGGAAAGTGTAGCAACTTTAAGCATGGAAGATCTAGTCAAGTTGCTAACAAATCTGAATTATTAACAAAAAAACAATAATTTCAATGACAATGATCAACTATAGATAATTAAATGAAAGAGATAAACTTACTTTTCTTTCAGGTATTTGTTTGGATTGAAAGAAGAGAAGACAAAATCCATTGTTGAAGAAAAGAAAGATTTCTGAATTTGGGACCATGCACTTATATTTTAGAATGTCAGTGTCGAATACTAATTTTTTTTAAAATTTGTTTAAAATTTTAAAAGAAGGCGACGTTAGAGTGATTTGTATACTCTGAGGACGTGTGTGTGTATTTGCCCCTAAATTAATTAGATTACTTCAATTGGGCCTTTGAACTTTAATATAATGAAAATACACGATCCACAATCGCAACGCGTGCAAGCCTGGATGCATGTAATTGTGATGCACCCACATTGTAATTTCATAATTCTCCCATTGATTAAAAATAATAATTATCCGCTATTTATTAATAATTTTATATATTTTTAATTATATTATTTTTCTTAAATACATATTTATATATAATTTCTTTTAAATTAGTACAAGATTGATTTCATTTAATATTTTTATTTTATTTATTTTGAATAAATTAATTAGTTGTGTTATTATCCTTTATTTGCTGAGATTGGTTATTTACGTCTTCCTGTTGTATTAATGGCTACGAATATGTTAAAGATATTACATCTTGTTTACTAATCCTTATTACACGTACTGAGCGTGTTATGTTACAAGTGTAATACATAGATTTATATATTTTTGATGATTTGACAAATCTGTTAATTTTATCGTGTTCGTATCATGTCGAATCAAATTGTGCTAACAAACTGACACATAGGGTGGTAATCGAGCCGATCTGAGCTCAAACTCTTGGTGCTCGAGCTCGGCTCGACTAAAGTACCCTTGAGATGATTTGGAATGGTTTGTATTGGGTTGTACGAATTTATGGTGTTTTTGATAAGATTTTTGCCATAGGGACTAGAATGTAATATTTCAATTATTCAAGGCCTGAAATATAAATATAAAATATTTGGAGGATTGATTGGTAAATTCTAAAAATTTTAGGGAGTGAAATGCAATTTGTCATGACTTTTGGAACTAAAGTGTAATTCGGTAAAAGTTGAGGGACTAAGATTGATATTTTACGAAACGTTCGATTATGGAAGAGAAGGTTAGATATTCGATCGGAATAAGATTTTCGATGTCGTCGGGAGTTTGGGCTTGCATCTGCATTCCATGTGTATTCAGTGTTGGCACAATACCATATTTGACTACGCTATGATTTGTTTGCTTTCAGCTTCGTTTGGGATTTGAGGTGACCAGCGATCTATCGGCGTTGCATAAATGGATTCTTTGACTCGGTATCCAGGTGATTTGAATCCCATACTAGACATATAGACTATGTTTTCTAAACTTATATGATTTTTGTCGTGCTCCGTCTTTGCTTTGTAATCTGGACTAATTAAAGGATCGTTAAATCTTAAAATCTATTATGTGAAATTTGGAATAAGAATATGTACTGAGTATGATAAGATATGTTTAGTAATATCTGTAGTAATTATCCGTTTGCTTATCATGCTTGTCCATTTAAAATATTTCTGATAAGTAAGTCTATACTTGGAATGTTAGGATATGATCAATGATAATCTTTGTTATTATCCGTCTGTTTTGGCATGGTCGTCTATTTAATTTAAATATATTTATTTAAATATTTCTTGTAACATCCTTGGGAAAATATATATAGAATATAATTTTTGTCAAGTCTCATAAGATGGCCAAGTTGTGAAATTATCAAAAATAACGGTCAAAACAGATTTTAAAAAAACATATAAGGGACTAAAGTATTTGCCACTCACCACGCAAAAATCACATCTTTCTCTACCTCGCTCATTTCTCACCCGACAGCACCACCTCTATCTCTTCATTTCTTCCTTTTTCATTTCCTTTCTCTTTTCTTTGATTTTTTTTGACTTAATTTCCTAGTCCTTTCACCATTCTCACTTCTTGATCAACTTACCCACACCTAGACTTGCATGCATTGATGTTTTGGAGCAAAAGAAAGGTCTTGGAGTTGGGTGTTTAGTAAATCCGAATTTGATTGGTAAGAATTCTTGACTTAGGTTGTTTAATTTAAGCTTTTATTTGTAGAATTAGAGTATTTGAATGTTGTTTTGTTGTGGGTAGTGATTTGATAGAGTAATTTTAGAATTTTGGTGGTTAGGGTTAGAAGAATTTTGGGGGGAGAGAGAGTATTCCGAATTTAATAAAACTTATGCAAATATTTTGGTTATTCTAAGAGTGTTTAGGTGC